>PVHY01016019.1:0-28594 GCA_004024945.1 Uropsilus gracilis
GAGTGTTCCTTTCTCTCCACATCCACGCCAGCACTTGTTGTTGCCTGTTTTTTTGATGTGGGCCATTCTTACTGGTGTAAAGTGGTATCTCATTGTGGTTTTGATTTGCATTTCTCTGATTGCTAGTGATATTGAGCAATTTTTCATGTGTCTGTTGGCCATTTGTATTTCCTCTTTGGAGAAATGTCTTTTTAGTTCTCCCCACTTTTTGATTGGGCATCTTGTTTTGTTTTTGTTTAATTGTAGGATACAACTTTTGCTTAACTCATGAACTCTAAGAGCTAAAAAGTCACTAGGACCTCAAATAAGGTGCACCAACACTTTTGAATGACCCAATGGCTACCTCAAATGGTAGACACACACTTGGGAAGAGAGGTGTCATAACACAGATGTCAATATAATTATAAGTACAACAGCCATGGGAAAACGGCAGCTGAGTCCCCTAAACTAGCAACACCTTGGATCACACAAGACAGGTGATAAGAGGTTCTCTGTTCCCCTTTTAATCATCATGTTGAAAAGGAGAGGAAACTCCCCTGTCCCAACCCCTCTGGCTTCTTCTCAAGTTGGGCAACTAATCAAACAAGTATCAGGTCTACTAGTAAGAGAAAAAAAACACAACTTTATTTGCGTACCTAGGGGTGGAGAGAGGGGGTCTGCACAGATATGGATTTCAAAGACTGAGGCAAAATATGGGGTTGGGTCGGGGATGGCCAGCAATGTCCTGAGCTAAGGAATGAGAGAGGGATCTGGGGTTCCAAGGAGGAAAGAGGTAAGGATAGGGTGAATCCTGAGCACAAGACCAGATTCTGAAATGCCAAGTTTGCCCTGCTAGGCAGTTTTCTCTGACAGAAGGTTTACTCCTGGTAAGCACCATCCTGAGAGATACCCCAGTCCTTTGTTCAGGTAAAGGGGTGGGAAAGGTTTCCTGGGAGCTCATAGGGCCTTGGCTGATCTTGAAATTGGGTCCAAAGGGGGCAGAAGCTTCTAACCAACAAACCACAGGTCCACATCACTCTCATGTCGCAGTTGCTAGACAAAAGCAATTTAACAACAGGATTTTATTAACAAGGGAAATTAAGAAGGAAAACATAAATTCCTTACTGATGCAAGTGGCCAGTTATCCTACTTCAGTCACCATTTTCAGTCTCAAAGGTCCCAAAGACATATGTCCAAGATGGTACCCTTTGCCACTCCAAAACTGAGGCAAGCACTGCCTCCAGTCTTTCTCTGGCATCTTCTCTTTCCTTCTTCTCCAGTGTTCCATGCTGCTCCACTTCTCCAAGACTCTTCAAACTTCTTTCACAATTGCTCATGCACAAATCAGCTTTCCAAATCCCTGGCCATCTCCAACTACCAGCTCACTATGCCACCTTGCTATGGTTCCACACTCTCCACACCAACTACTCTTCTGCTGGTCACCATGGCTCCTTGCCACCTCTAGCTCACTCTTCCAGAGAGCTTACCCTGGCCAGGCTATGTGGGCCTATTCTCTCAGTCCGCCATTCTCATCTCCTTCCTTTCCTTTTTTTTTTCTCCTTGTTCCTCCCTTTTTATATGTCCTCTTTCCTGCTGCCCATTTTGTCTGGCAGTTTTTTCAGACTTTGCCAACCAGGATATTTTTGCCCCAATACAATTTTTAACTGTGTCACTACCCTGTATCAACCTCAGCTTGGAAAAATGCTCACATGGGTGGCTCATCATTGGCAGACTGTTACAAACAACTTGAGGAGGCCTGTCTGTCAAGAATAATCCTTATGAGATTATATTGTCCCTATTTTTGTCAAAGAGTCAGAGCAACAATCCACATACAGAGAACAATGAGAAGATTAGGCAGAGAAGAGAGTGACTGGCAAGGAGGAGAGAGGATTCTGGCACCAGAACCATTGTGTACACATTCCACCGGCCCTTTAACTGGTGCCTCAAGGTGTGCATGTGGGTGGATTCTGAATAGGGTCACTCCCAGGTCATAGGGTTAAACACTCTGATGCACTGAGATAAGCGACTGCCCAAACGCTCAAATGTAAGAGCCAAGATGGAGATCCCAAAGTCCCCAGACAGATATTCTGCTCATCATTAATCCTGGTTCTCTCCAAGCCAGTTCTCTGTGCAGCCTCAATGTTGGCTTCTCCACAGGCTGGTTTAACAAAATGAGAGACTACCCCTGGCTTTTAGACTGCAACCTGTACCTGTGCTAATCCACCCAACTCAGACTGTCCTCCTTTGTTTTCTGTTCTCTACAGGTTAGTGACAGGGATGGAAATGAGTTTGGAAAATAAGAACATTTCCATTGAATCATAACAATAAATCGATAGAACTCTCAAGTTGGTGATGGTTATACCTGACAGAAACTAAGAGAATACTGAAAGTGCTGGGGAAAAGAAGGATGAAAGAGCACTGGTCAGAATTAATTTAATGTCAGGTAGAAACTCTCCCTACTATTTCCTAGAAGGGGAAAAACCTAAGTCCTAGGGAAGAATTTTTCTTTCAGGAGGAATATATTTCAAAGTGTTTAGGTAAAATACCACCTTTCAAATTCCACAGGAGGCTGAAGCAGCGAGCTTCAAGGAGAAAGGCCTTCGCTTAGGCTGTGACTCTCCACGTTGCAGGCTGCAGCAGAAAATCCACGCTGGCTGCACAGCCACCATTCCTGAGTCAGACACTTGGTCCAGTCTGTCCATTTCTCAGTTCATTGGTTTCTTGCTTTCTTACTTGAAATGTTCTCCCACCGCCTGCCAAAAAGATTCATGCCCTGCATCTTCAGGAGGTACTTGCGTTCTCCCCCCATCCCAAGATCTAGATGTAGCCAGGGGCCCCTCACTCTCCCAGAGGTAATCATGGTGGCACTTGTTCCCAGAGATGCTGTTGTCCAGGTGCAGAGCGTGTGGAGATGCACTAGCAGGGCACGCTACATCACCTCCTCACCTCAACTGTTCCTTTGTGTAGACACTGGGAGGATGGCAGGCAAGGCCTCAGAGAGACCTGAGAGAGTAGCAACATGTGTTAATCCTTGAAACTCTGTTGCTGAAACGTGTACTATATTACAAATAAATACCAGTTCCGTAAACATTTTTTTTAATGTTAAAACAAAACTGTGAAACTCAGTTGAACAACAAAAATAAAAACCTGCTCTTGTCAGCTGAGACTCGAAGGTTAGTTAACATTTATGTATGATGTTCTAAGGAGATGCTTCTGTGTTGTCTATGCAGATACCCCAGGAAATGGGGAGCAGCCAAGGATGCTGGTAACATCCAGGTGCTGTGAGGCACGTCATACCTCTTAAAGGACCTGTGTGATCTGCTGTGAGGAATGAGCTTATCATCACACGCACACAGCGTACTCAGCAATTCTTTTATAATCATGCTATTCATGACTGATATCAACACTACAAGAATGAAAAGAGCCTGATACCAGCTCTTTCTTTTCTCTTTCCTGGTGTTCAAGACTGTTGGGAGGCTTGGCTATGAGCCACCAGTTCTGCTTTTAGAAATTTGTGCAGGTGTCATGTGTATAAACAGTCCATGTGTGTTAGAAAAACGTGCCCATCTTGTAGCTGTGGGTGGTTTTCTATGTAAGTTCAGATGGTCACATATACTAACTTTATTTAGAAAGTGTAGGTTTATTAAGAAACTTTATTTAGAAAGTTTAGTTAGAAAGTTTACATTTAAGTAAGGCGTTTCTTTGCTGGTTTCTTCTGAAGAAGGTGGTAACTCCACCTACAATTTTAGAGTGCTATATTTTTCCTTTCAGTTCTTTCAATTTAGGCTTTCTATATCTCAAGGTTCTAGGATTACAGTAAGGCAACATTAGAATTGTCTTACATTTCTGGCAAAGCTGGTGACATGTTTATAGCTGCAATAATTCTTTCACTGAAAAACCTGTTTTATCAGATAGTTATATCTTGTCACAAACTTTCCTTCTTAGTATTTTTTGGGCTTGTCTTGCTTCATTGTTTCCCTCTTTTGTATTTTTATGCTTTAGGAAGATGTCTTATAATTTATAGATTTTTAAGCCAGTTTGTGCTCATTGTTCTGTGTATCTTTTCTCCTTTGCCATTTTTCATATCATGTTTTAAGATGATTATACTTGTACTTAACAATCTTGTTTAGAGTTTATACAGTTTTATTTCTGGTATATAAAGCATCATTAGCTTTGTCACATACCAATATTAATATCACATAGTGCCCCTCCTGAGGGCTGGGACACCTATCCCATCCCCACTGGTGTTATGTATCTTAAGTCAGTGTATTAGATGCTATAGAGTACTCTTTATGCTATTGTTTTAGTTTTATTTAACTATCACTTGCTCCCATGATCTTTTTCCACCCAGAAGTGCTATCAAATCAGATTCCATTCACCTGATGTGAACCTTTCAGTGCTGGTTTCAAATTAAGTATCCCATACCCTCATATGTATACTAGGGATTTTATGAAAAATAACATTAGATCTTTTTTCACTCTATGTCCCTCACTCTATCTTCTATAACCTCTCATTTTTTTGTCTTCACCTGTTTGTTCGTGGGAAATTTCTTTTGATCTAGCTTGTATTTCACTAATTATCTTTTCAACTACATCTACTATCTTTTCAAATGTTTATACTGAATTTTCAAGTCTTGCATTATTTCTTAAAGTTTTATTTTATTTTTATTTTCTTAAAGTTTTATTTAAAATATCCTTAAGTCTATTTCCTCTTTTCCTGATTTTCTTTATATATGTATGTATGTATGTGTGTATTTATACTGGCTTTCTAATGCCTTTTAACACATGATGCCTTTTATCACATGATGAGTTATTTCCTTTATTCTCTGCTGCTTTTCACTTTGCTTCTGGAATTTTTACATACTTAGTAGTTCGACTCCAATTATGCAAAATCATAAAAAATGTATATATGATTTGAGATTTACAATGAATATATTTTTCATGCAGAGGATATTGCTTACTATCATTGGTTATGAGGGAATATTATTTTAACCCAACTCTAAACAAAGTTCAAACGTTAAGTTTCCCCAGATTTTCCAGATTTCACAAAATAATGCTAAGAGCTTTAAAAGGGTGTAGTTTAATTCCAGTCTATCCTTAATCAAGTGTGTGCTGCTTTGGGTTATCAGGTTAAACCGGATGTGGTATTTGCCTGTCTTTTCTCTGATGGAAAGTGGGGAACAAGTTTTCACTTACCCCCTTCAGCCAGTGGAGCTGTCAGAATCTGCTCTTGGCAAATGCCCTCCAGTAAAATGGCTTTAAATTTACTCATTGCTTTTGTGAGTTCTCATCTTCATATTTTTAGACTCTCAATTCCTTCATACCTTGTTTAACCTATAGAAACTTTTAAGTTTAATATACTTCAACTAGATTTACAGCTGTTCTTAGCAAAAGCATTTTTCTAGCTCTCCCAGCTCACCATTAGTTGAAGAAAATGCTTACTATTTTTCTAACACATGACCTTTCAAGTCTTTTTCATGGCTTTTCTTAACTTTAAGAAATAAATTTGAAGAGAATAATGATCCTTGGATTATTCTGAAAGTAAACAAGCCCACATTCACCTCCAGGTATATTGACCCAAAAAACCTGCAGTCAAGACTGCATTTGTAATTTCTGAAAATATTTGGGTGATCAGATCTGACCTGAAATGCTTGACCCTCAGTCCCTCACCAACTTTAGTGATCTGTATGCCCTAGAATAAGTTGAACATTCTTCACACAGTTACCAGTAGTTTCAAATAGAAGGCACTTGGTATAATAGTCATACTCCTAGCCTACAGCAGTGGCTCCCAGGTGTTGGACTTTCTTGCAATAGCAAACATAGAGGCAGGTGGAATCAGCATTTGTAAAAGCCCCAGGGAGGATCACAAGATCCCTTCTGACCTTGCTTCAAAAGTAAGCATCATTCATAGCTCTCTACATTAACACCCTACTTTTTGAGAGAAAACTGCAAGTTTAGAAACCAAGAAAACAAAAAATAATGCTATTTCTTGTATGTGAAGATGACTGGATGTCTTCCACACTGGAGTATCCTATTTATTGGTGCATAAAGAAAGCAGGAAAGAGACCTTAAAAAGTTTTTGTTACCCATAGTCTACCTGATATCCCACTGGAACACAACCTCACAAAATAAAAGAGAAAAGTGAGTCACTCCTATTATTTATTTTCTCCTCTTGACTGTTATGAGTACACAAGTTTCATTGTGATTTCACAGAAGAGATTCTGAACACCTCTAGTCACACTGCACCAGAGCCTGTTATTCTCACCACCACCTCCTCTGCCAATACAAGACAGTCGTACAACCAAGCTAAAGAGATGTAGGAAAGTGGTCTTGAGACTATCTTGTTTCCTGTTTTCTGAATTTACACAGCCATTTCAAAGCAAGAGGATTACTTCATGTTCAGAGAGTCCCAGAAGACCCTGAGATTTAACCTGGCTCTCACATAGAAAGATTGAGTCACTCCTCAGGCAGAAGAAAGAAACAAAGTAATTCTATCCAAGAACAAGCTATGAGTTGAAAATTATGCTTTTGTCTTAAAATACTTCTCAGCACTCACATACTCATACCACCCTTGACAAAGTGCGCCTGCTCTGTGAGGAAGTTAAAATTGTTGTGTTCAGAAATTACAGGTGGTGATGCTGAAACAGTCATTGTTTCCATGCATTTAGTGATGTATATATATATATTCCTTATTATAATATCAGAGATGGTTCCAACCTCATCTCACTGTTCAGATATGCAGCAAGACCAATAGCTTTATATCATTTTCTCTTCAAAAGATCCATGTGATCAGAGATACTTTATGAGACATGATTTGGTCCTCTTTTAACTTAGTAAAATGGTTTAAGGAAAACATCTGCAGATACATCTAGAGTTTGTTTATTCTTAATACACAACAAAAAACAAAGCAAACATACTGAAAGCAAAGTAACACAACATTGGAAAGATGATTTTATAACAACTTCACTCAGAAAGTCATTTCAATAGCAAATCCTCTTAAGTGAAATTAATACTGGACAAGTTGTGTAAGTCTTTGAGTCAATTTCTTAAGGTTTGTGAAGTGCATTTGTGTAGATACTAGAGGATCTAATTAAGTATAATAGCTGGAATGACTACCCACAATCCCAGGTTCACCCAAGGTCTCTACAATGGATGGGCCCTCCTGCATCTACAGGGCAATCATAACAAGCGTGTGGGAAGGTTAGCATCTTCCACACCTGCTTCAATGCCGTGAGTGACCAGACATCCTAGAGTGAAAAAGAACCTTTCTTCTAATTCACATTTGTTTGAACATAAATGGCCATGCCTCCTTTTTTTTTCCTTGTTTAGAACAACTTGATAATCACATAATTTACTGACCTGTAGAAAAATCTGTAAAAGGAATAGCTTTACTTGCTCCCACTTATTCGTTCATGGAAACTAATTGAATTAAGCACTCTGAGACTTAGGAAAGTGATTCTCAGCCACCAGCAATCAACACTCACACACTCTGTAAGAAAAAGACATTTGGCAATGTCTGGTGACATTTTTTATGAATTTCTGGCATCTAACAGATATCAGAGATGCTTCTCAGTGTTTCACATGCTTAGAACAACTGTCCATCCCACCCCAGCAGGATATTACCCAGCTGAAAATAGCAATAATGCCAAAGTTGAGAAAAAATACAACTTCAACCTAAAATTATCAACCCATCATTATTTGTCTGGGACCTTCCCAGTTTTAAGGCTGAAATAATCTCTGCAAACACCCTAAAATTTCCCCAGCCCCTAGGAAAATCAAGATGGTATTATCTTCCTGAAATCATAGTACCTCTGAAATCTTTTCAGTCTAATCTTAACCAACCAATAAAGGTTAATATTGAAAATGTTCTCTAGAAATATCTCCATCCCCTCAAGGGCTACTGTAGCTTATAACCCAGTTTTGTACTCATCAGAATTTATAACATGAGAATAGAAGGAAAGTTAACAAAAGAGAAGACCACAGAAGTAGGGCCGTTACCCCAAATGGAGGACTTGACTACCCAGTGCATGTAAATGCCACACCTATGTTCCCAGGGTCCTGGAGGAAAAAGACTTTAATGAAAATCAGATTCAACAGGAGCTAGGAACCCCAAGACTCAGATATACCTCCTTTAAAAGCTAGGGTGAAGGACTTAAAACAGGAACCAGGTCTTGGGAGACAGAGGAGTTGACATGCACTAAGTGGGGAGAGGCTGGTGGCACAGGAATATAGATATGTCCTTGTTCTAACCCAGTGGGTCTCAGTGCTGGGTAAATATTGCTGTCATCTAGGGAAGTGGCATCTAGGGGATTTCCAGGTTTTTTCACATTATAAACACGCACACATATATAAATATATGCACAATGTACCTGGACATACTTTCAAACTATACAATCTCAAACATAAAGAGAAAGTTCTAAAAGACAGGAGGGAAAAACACCTTAGTTATAAAAAAAATACCAAAAAACTACACCCACTTCACCACATAAACCATGCAAGTAAGAAAAGAGTAGAATGAAATATTTAGAGGGTTGAATGAAAGAAACACTTAGAATTCACCACCTTGTAAATGATATGTGGAACAGGAAGAAGGCAGGAATTATGGTTATTTTTATTAGTTAAAGGTACTTAAACTACCAGTGAAGTGGTGTAATATTATTTGCAACTAATGTTATTTGGAACTAATCCAACTTGTAAATACGTACTACAAGCTCTAGAATAAGCATTTAAAAAGTATAAAAGAAGTATAACTGATATACTAAGGAAGCAAAGAAAATGGAGTCACATAGCACTTTTCATACACACTTAAAAGCACAAAAAGCAGAAAGAAAAGTAAAGACAAAAATAGGAACAAAGAATAACAGTAACAAATAGAAAGCAATATTAAATGTGGTAGGTAATCCAACTGTGTCAATTACCGTGAATATCAAGGGTCTAAATGTAAAATGCAAAGGTCTTTAATGTACCTATTAAAGGATAAAGATTGTCAGATGCATCAAAAGACAAGAACAAACTATGTAATCTATAAGAAACTCCACTTTATTTTTTTAATTATTTATTTTTGATCACACATTTTATATATATACAACACATATATAATATTACATCATTGTTCATTCCGATATTCTCCCATCACCTTATCACCTGTGCACCTTCTTTATCTCTTCTGCCCTCCCCCCTCCCTGATTTTACTCGCCTCCCTCTCCCTTGATCTAAACTTCAGTTCTGTTGGCCGTTTTTAAGTTTTCCTGTTTCTTATTTGTTTGTTTGTTTTCCCTAAATCCCTCATATAAGTGAGACCATCTCATTTTATCTTTTTCTTTTTGCCTAATTTCTGCTAACATGATTCCTTCTAGCTCCATCCATGTTCTGCAAATGACATGTTTGTCTTCTTTGATGCATAATATTCCATTGTGTAAATATACCACATAGTTTTCAAACATTCATCAGATTTTGGGCATTTGGGTGGTTTCCATATCTTGGTCATTGTAAATAGTGCTGCAATAAACGTGAATACAGGTGTCCTTATGAATGAGTGTTTTTGTATCCTTTGAGTAGATTCCCAGTAGTGGGGTTGCTGTATCGAATAGTAGCTCCACTTTCAGTTGTTTGAGGGTCTTCCACCCAGCCTTCCACAGTGGCTAAACCAGTTTTCACTCCCACCAGCAGTGTAAGAGTGTTCCTTTTTTTCCACATTCAGGTCAACACTTGTCCATTTTTTTAATATATGGCTCATTCTTACTGGAGTAAGATGGAATCTCAATGTAGTTTTGATTTAAATTTCTCTAATTACTAGTGATGTGGAACATCCTTTCATATGCCTATTGGTAATCTGTTTTTCCTCTTTGGAGAAGTATCTTTTTAGTTTTTCTCCCCATTTTTTTAACTGGGGTTTTTGCTAAGTTGTGTAAGTTCTTTGTGGATCTTTGTTATCAAACCTTTATCACTTGTATGGAGTGAAAAATTTTCTCCCAATAAGTTGGGTTTCTTTTTGGTTTGGTTGTTGTCATTTGCTATACAGAGTATCTTGCTTTTTAGTTTGATGTAGTTCTCATTGTTTATGTTTTCCTCATTTTTTTTTGCTAGCTGTAGATGTGCCTTGAAATGGATTTTTGAATTGCAATTAATGGAGGGTTTTGCCCAGGTTTTCCTCTATGCATTTTAAGGTTTCATATCTTATATCCAAGTCTTTTATCCATTTTGAGTTGGCTTTTGTACAAAATGTGAAGGAGCTGTCTTGTTTTTTTGTTTGTTTGTTTGTTTTGTGGGTTTTTTCTTGTTTTTTTTTGTTTTGTTTTGTTTTGTTTTGTTTTTGGTATGACATGGCCCAGTTTTCCCAGCACCATTTATTGAAGAGGCTATCCTTTTTCCAATGTATTTTTTTGCTCTATATCCAAAGATTAGTTGGCCATATATGTATGATTTTATTTCTGGACACTCAATTCTGTTCCGTTGGTCTGATTGTATGTTTTTGTACCACTACCAAGCTGTTTTAATTATGATGACTTTGTAGTCTGATTTGAAGTCTGGAATTGTAATACCTCTGTTCTTTCCTTTTTTGGTCTGAAAGATTTTCAATATTAGATATTTATTGTTATTCCAGATGAATTTCAGTAATTTTTGTTCTAGCTATTCAAAAAATGTCATTGGGATTTTTATTGGAATTACATTGAATCTGTAGATTGTTTTTGACAGAAAAGTCATTTTGATCATTTGATCATTTTATTTCTTCCAATCCATGAGCAGGGAATGTCTTTCCATTTTTTTATGCTTTATTCTATATCTTTTAAGAATGAGAAACCCATATTAAATATAAAAACTTAAGAGGTAAAAATAATGGATGGAGGTAAAGATCTATCATGAAGGAAATGCAAATGAAATCAGTGAGACTCTACAACACACCTATGTGAGTGACCAAACTCCAAAACACCAATATCACCCTGTGAAGCAACAGGAACTCTCATTTATTGCAAGTGGTATTACAAAATGCTATGACGTCTTTGGAAAACAGTCTTGGTTTCTTGTTTGTTTGTTTGTTTGTTTTCACAAAACTAAAAATATACTTACCATATGATCCAGCAATTATGTTCCTTTATATTTACCTAAAGTTGAAACTGATGACCACATAAAAACTTGCACATAGATTTTTACAACAACTTTCTACACAATTACCCAAATTTAGAAGCAACAGTGATGTCCCTCAGTAGGTAAATGGATTTATAAGTTGTTGCACATTCAGACAGTGTAACAGTCTTTGGTGCAAAAAAATAGATTACTTGCTAAGTCATGAAAAATAGAAAAAATCTTTAAATACATTTTTATTAGTAAAAGAAGTCCATATAAAAGGTTACATAGTGATTAACTCCAATTACATGATATTCTAGAAAACCATGGGAATGATTTTTTAAAAAGATAGTTGTCACTATAAATGATATCTCCAATCCCATAGGATGCTCAAGACCAAGAGTGAACTATAAAATGAACACTGGACTTGAGGTTGTTATGATGTATCTTTATAGGTTCATCAACTTTGCTTGATTGGTATCAAATGCACCATCTAGTAGGGGATGTTGGTGATATGGGAGGCCATGCCTGTAGAGCTAGAGATATATGGAAAGTCTCAATCCCACAAATTTGTCATGAGCCAAAAACTGCTTTAAAAAAATTGTCTTGAAAGAAACAAACTAATGATTTTACTTGATGCTTTCAAACATTTTGCAATTAATCATGCATACCCCAACACATGGATAGATTTACGGATAAGAAATATTTTGCTATATTTCTTCTAATATAAAGAAACTCCACATCAGCTTTTGTTTCAGAATTGCTGAAAGGTTAATGCAACAGGATGCTTTTATTCATTAAAGAGATCTCTTAATTTATTCAGAAATGGTTGCCTTTTTTCAAATGAATTCTACCACAGAATTTAAGGAAACCTAGGAAAGTATAAATGTCTTGATTTAAGGAATAAAATCTATTTATAAGTAGAGCAATGACTGTTTAATTTTCTAAGGTGTTATTATGAATTTAAAAATATACAAGTGAAAACACCTTTTAAGCTATAGGGTATAGCATGATGTCTATCTGTTGGCTTATCTGAATAAAATAGGCCAGTAAATAAAATGATTCATACCAAAACAAGAGTTGACAAGATATTCTTATGTGCAAATCTAGATCCAGTGAACTCCAAAGACTGAATTTAGCTAATTTGGGAAGAAACATGCAGTCCACTAATTGAATAAGAGAAATTTGGAGCATTTGATCACATGGTCACAAAGCAACTGAAGTAAAAACGCATACAAAATTAGGTATTTATTGACATGTATGAGTTCAGAATATAATCAAGTTTTAGGAAAGCATAAGACAGTCAAAGAGTTAAGGTCTCCATTTTGTATTCATCCATTTACTACATGCAAAATGCAAGTTCATTAATAATCTTTCTTCACCTGTTATAATGTTTTCAATAAGGGGTGTATAATAATGACAATAGAAAGGTTTTTCGGCACTATTACCATTGAACTGTTAAAAGAAAATAGTTATAAATCAATAAAATGAATTAAAAAAAAAGAAAATAGTTATGATGTAAAAGCTGTTCCACTCTTTTTCATTTTGGTGAGGACTGGAAGATCCTGGTGACTCCAAATATACTTGACTGTCGAAAGTTTTATCTTTAGAGGATTTGCTGACCATAAAAGCTTTAGTCTTTTTGAGAATGTAAATAGTAATTGCAGTCTGAAAGCTCTTGAAGTCATCCCAGCTTAGTGAAGCCCAGGAGATGTTTTGGTCTATACTGGCAGTCGTGATCTTACTGGCTCCTTATGCAAAAGGACAAACTCAAATGGAGAGACAAGGAACGTGAAAGACAAGCTGGGATTATCTTCCAATTTCTGCCTGGGTCCAGTCGTTCTGTGACTATTTAGTCTGTGACTATTGAGTGAAGTGTAGAGGCAGTGAAGTGACTTCTTGGCACAATTTCATTCTGTGAGAGACTTAACACGACCCACTTGAGGCCAGAAAAATAGCAGGAGGTTCACGCTGGAGGAGGTGCAACCCAGGTGAGAGCTTGAGTTTAAAAAGGCTGTTAGAAGAATGATGCTTCCTCTTCATGGCCATTCTAAGACCAACTAAGAGTGCATTGCATTTTATCAAAACCTCACATGATTCTGGTGTCTAGCTAAATTTTCAGATTTTTGTAGGCAGAAGCCTCTAGAACAATGTGCCTGAATTAGAGCATTGAGAAGAAAAATACTATTAGAAAATAAAGATTGAAGAAATGTGTGATAAAATGGATCACTTTTAATTAATATTCTACCTAGGCTATAAATATCACTGTGATTACTTACTAAGCTTGGTTTTTTGCACAGAAGCTATTGGCGCTCTTGAATATATGGAGTCCGTGACTCCAAGATTTGAGCTACAGCTAGAAGAAATTCCTTCCTGCAGAATCAGAATGACATGCTTAGACACATAAAGTAGTCAGAAGTGGAAAAGAAATGAAAAACTAATTTTGTTTTCTGAAAGCCTAAAGAATCAAGCAAAAGAGTTTAAAATATTATGTCATCTAGTTAGATGATGGAGTATGATTTCTCACTACTTATTCTTTAAGATCTGAGAGTTTTAAAAATATCTTTTCTAATCAATATCTATCTATACAATATATGCAATATATATCTATAGCTATCTATACTGTAGATATACTGTAGTAGCTATACTGTATATATACACTATATATACAATATATATCTATATCTATACTATATGTATAACATCTATCTGTCCAATATCTATCTATATAATATGTACAATATATATCTATACAACCAATACAGGTTGTATTGGTTGAGTATTTTAATAAGGATATTGTGACAAAATGTGGAACTAAATTGTTATAGATCTAATTGGAGGAAGAAAAAAGCTGAAGTAGAGATTGTCATTTTATCTCAGAGACATTTCTCAACTTCTCACCATGGCTTGTCAGTGCTCAGAGCCCCTGAAAGATACTGTGCTTAACCTTTCAGAGCAATTTTCAAGTAAATACTCTCAAACCTTGAGTAAAGAATGAGGATTAGAAATTTCACTTAAGTAGACATTAACACAGGCAAATAAATACATGCTCATATCACAAATCATCAGGGAAGAAAACACAGGCCTAGCAGCAGTAATATAACAGGGGCTAAGGGGCACAGTTGTGAGCCAAGGCCCTTGAGGGGGTGCCAATAAGGAGAGATAGCACCTGATGAGATATTGTCTTAAGGACAAGGAAAGAAGTCGTTTGGGTGGAGACTCCGCCTTGAGAATAAGAAGCTAGAGAGGCTGAGCAAAGGGAGCCCAATTATAGGTTTTGGCCCCCGGAAGCCTGATTTTGGGCTGTGGTCTGGAAGGGCCGCCACCTGGGACATAGGCCACCTCAGAAATGAGGAGAAATTTGCTAAAAACTCAAGTACTGGCCTTTTTGTTTGAAAACTTGGAATCTGTATACCGCTCCAATCAGAGAGTAAAGTTTGATGGAAAACTGGGATCTAAACCTCTGAAGATGAGAGAAAACTGGAATCTGTTTCTCTGACAACAAGAGGAAAACTGCTAGAAACTGGAATTTGTGCCTCCTAGAGATGAGGAAAGAAGAGTTACCATCTTGGAAACTTGGTCTTTGTTTCAGGTTTGGAGTAGCTAGAAGATGCCATCTTGGCAGCATGACCTTCTGTTTTAGACTTTTAGACTGGATAGTAACTGACATAAGATAACTGGCCACTTGTGAGCACAGTGACACTTGGTTTCTCCTAGTTTACTAAGTAAATCTTATTGTTGTTGTTCCCTAAACCTGAGTAGTCCTGCTATTGTGTGCAGGTGGAAAAACCCAGTGAGTTTCTCTGGCCCCTCTCCTTGCTCAATTTTAGCCACCAGTTTGTAAACTGATTCAGTAAGATATACCATCATACCTGTTAGAAAAACTATTATTTAAAAAAACAAGCTCTGGTAAGGACTGAAGAGAATACTTGGATTTTGTGGGTGGTAATGTAAACTGCACAGCCACCATGGGAAACATGGTGAATTTTTAAATAGAATTTTAAAATAGGATCATGCATTCGCACTCCTAGGTATGTATCCAAAGGAACTAAATCAAGATTTGGTTTGAAGAAACCTGCACTCCTTTGTTCACTGCCACATACTCAGGAGACACAAAGCATAAGTAATCTCATGTGCAGGGACAGAAATGACAAGATGTACACAAGGGGACATTACTCCCTCTTTAAAAAAGAAGGAAATGCTGACATTTGTAATAACATGACTAGACCTGCAAGACACAATGTTATGTAAAATAGGAATACTGTATGACTTTATCTATATGTGGGTCTAAACTAGTTCAATTAATAGAAGCAGAGAGCAGGTCTCCTGGTAGTGGGTTGGGGAGAAGTGGCAACATTGGCTAACAGATACAGAGTTTCACATGTGCAAGAGGAGTAAGTTCTAGAAAGAGGATGTACTGCTGGTGGTGAAGACAGCTAACCATGCTATGTTGCATTCTTGAGAGCTGCTAAGAGGGAGATCTGGAACATTCTCACCACAAAAAGATAACAATAATGTGAGGTGATTGATATGTTAATTTTTACTCTGTTCAGTGTACCCACATTTCAAAACAATGTATACATACTCCCAAACATCAAGTGGTAGATATTAAATGTATATAATTTTTATCGCCAAATATACCTCAATAAAGCTGGGTCAAAAGTAACGTGCTGAGATTTGAGGTTTCAGTTCAATTCAAATTGAATAAATTCAACAAAATCGATAATATTAAATATTGGCATGATGGTAGTTTATCAGAAATATCCTAGGTGTGAAACTATATTCTGTTAATATTTCTATAAAGTTTAATCTATATTGTCTTTTCTAATTAGGCTGCAAAGCAGAGATTCCAGGACACTTACTGCTCTCCTGCTTTCAAGGTGATGTTTATGCGAACTATTTAATCTTTGGATAATTATTCTTTTGACTTTTGATGTAAACTAATTAGGTAAAATTCAGTTACAATCAACTTTTCATTTTACAGGCAAACACTTAACGATTCCAATTGGGAGTTTTCCTTTAAAAGAAATTGGTCTAGAAGACAAATGTGTGTTACATGTGATAGAAGAGTCAGCCATGTATTAATGGGAAAATACTTATGGTGTCTGTATTTTCTTGGGTACACATTGAATTATCATTTCATAAAAAAGTCTTCTTTATGCCTTAAAAAACTGGCTAATGAGAGATGAGTAGTTCCTTTTTTTATTGAAGTATAATCAACATACCTTATTTTAGATTCAGGTGTAAAGCATAATATATGATATTTATCTATCTTCCCAAGTGACAATAATAATAAGTCTATTTACCATTCTTTTCTCCACAACTTTCAAATCTACAACACCAATTATCACTGACTATCACCCCCGTTGTATATTTATTCCTTGATTTATTTTGAACTGGAAGTGAATCCCATTCACCCATCTTGCCCACACCCAAAATATTTCTTTGCTAAGAAATACAAAGCTTCTAAAACAATCTTCTATAAATAGGAGAAGTTACTTCAAATTTAGTGGGGAAGTCAACATAAAAGTGGCAGGATTTTGTCCATTTGCATAAGAAATGAGGCTGTTGGTACATTTTTTCCAGAAATCACACTTTTCTATTTCAGCAATGTTTGTGTTTTCTGTTAATGGAAATTTACAGCAAATCTCAAAAGTGGGTACCTGTTATTAACAGTACTCATGCTGAATTTCTCTCTGTCTTATTTTTAAAGTACAGTGGTTTTGTTTTCCCCATTTTCCACAAAATCTGACCTACTTATTACTAGATTAATTCTGAGAAATTCAATTTCCCTTTTTTTTATCAGCTTATCACAGGCTTGGTTAGTAGGATTAAATAAAAACTGCTTCCACTTATTTTTTTATTCTCCAGCCAAGGCTTCGCTTTAGTGGATTATAAGCCAACTGACAAGTCATGTCACTAGGAAGGATTAAATCATGCACAGAAAAGCTTTATACAGAATTCTGCAGTGAAACCTGCACTCCCAGGCATGGGACAGTAACTCTTCACTCATGTCTTTGACCTTTTTTCAAGAAGTTTTTCATGTTAAATGCAAGATGGTATGATTTGGAAAAAAATCCAATGGTAGCTATGATTTTGGAGATTGTATTAAAATATTTTAAACATGTTTACCAGGAAATAGTCTACATTTGATTACTTATATTTTAATAACTTTTATTGTAGTATGTAATATTTCAGAGAAAACAATTCTTTTCTTATTTACCTAAAATTTCACTTGGTCCAATCTCACTCCTTAAGGATCTGGTAAGGATATTATGCCTCTCCAGAGTAACAGAAAATGGGTAGATGGTGATGGCATCTCTTAGTGGTTCATTTTTACTCCCACTGTTAATGTTGATTCAGGGGCTCAGCTGAAGCTGCAATATGGAAATGCAGTTTTATCCAAATATACATCAAGCCCGTAAGATCAGTGAGGGTTCTGCAGTGTCTGCCACACAATGGAGGGGAAGAGGCTATGCATGATGCATGGATAGGTCAATAAATGTGAAAAATATATAATCTACAAGTTTTGCATGGCAAATTCCAGCTACCATGTTACGAAGTTCACTGAGTTGATTTGTATTGAATTTCGACTTTTCAGGTGATACTACCCTGGCCATTGAGACAAATCATCATCCTTGCCAGCAAGAATTTTACAGCATTTTAAGTAAACACTTTGTTTCCAAAACTGTGTGTTGTCTGAGACATTGGCCACCTGACTCATTTTTCCCCCATAATAACTTATTTTGTGCAGATTGTCAGAGCAGCTGATAAATGATATTAAATGATTTTACACCATGAATGATTTGCCCTTGACAATTTTTTCTTCATTTTCTACTTCAGGCTAATTGGGCATTACTCATGTAAAGATCAGAGGACTTATTTAAATCACATGAAAGGAAATTAGAATTTGGTATAGAAGATGCTGTTTCTCCCTATTATGAGCACACTGGCTATGGAGCAGAGGGGCGAGGTGGGCACTGAATCCCCTCATCCATCCATCCCCCTGGCCCAGTAAGTGGTGCTTACAGCACAGTTGATCCTTCTTCACTGCCTGAGAGCAAGGAACATTGTTACCACCCAGGTACAGCAAAGTGTATTGGCCCCAAATTCAAATTGTCATTGTTTTTCAATAAAATAAGTTTAAAAACTGCAAAGAAGATTTATTTGACTTACAAAATTCATTACTAATGTGAGCTTTCAATAGGATTTTAAAATGGTTGTGTTTCTTTACATAACTATCTAGGTTAAATGTTTTAACAGTTGGTAATTATGCCATATTTATGCTTCCCTCACCTTATTCATAATAGTGTCACCTTAATTCCGAACCTCACAAATCCTAATGTGTAGCTTAATGATGCATGAAGTGCACTTTATGTCCTCTGAACAGCTAGAGAAAAGAAAAAATGGTCATGAGAAACAGACAAATGTATTTAAAAAATTCAAAAACAAAAGGGCATGAATTTTAATATAACAATTCATCTGATTTCTTTCACGAAGTAGATCTAAATTTATTTCTAAATTATACAAAATGAATCTTAAGAGCAAATTCTTAAATTCTTATTTGGTTGATGCATTTCTACCTTGGTCAGCTCGAGCTCAGGGGAGTCCATGGGCAGGGACACCCAGGATAGGCAGTCAATGCAGCTCGAAACTTGGGTCACAGGAACAAATTCAATCTTGGAAAAAAACTAGACGTACACATCAGGTTCAAGTAGATGGACTTTTGTCTGTCTCACTTATTTATTCATTTTCACTCTTTCATTTATTCTATTCCATATAGAACACAAAATTCTCATTCCAAAGTTTATTGACTCAATTATAAAACTTGTGGACATTGAGAACCTCAGAAAATGACCAAATTCAACTACTCATCTGAAGCTTAGTTCATACAAAAAAACCAATCTTGAGATTCCATTTCTGCCTGAGATGGACACACTGATAGAGCATCCCTTCAGATAAAGATATCATAACTTTTCTTAATCCAGCCAGAGAGCTGAGCAGTCAAAGAAATGACTCAAGAGGAAACAAAGACACAAATCCTTAGTAGAGGAAAAGACACACAAAAGAGATGAGATATTCTTTGGTGTTGGGTCAGGGGAGTGGGTTCCTATACAATTGTGAAGGTAGAAGTCACACTGGGATGAACAGCTGAAATGTGCAGGCTGAGCTTGTGCCAAACTGATAGTCTGGGACCCCGGGGAGAGCACAGGATTGCCCCCCCTTCCTCTCAGGTCCCAGCAGGTGCTGCAGGGAATGATTGTGGCAAACACTGGAATGAGTTCCTTATATTGCAGCAGGAACAGAGGGCTTGAGCACCCCAAGACAGCAGGAAGTTCCCCTCCCCATCCCGGACCATTACTTTCTTAGGGAGAAAGGTTTTAAGGGTGCCAAGGGTTTTATCTCTCAAAGGAGTTGAGTCATAGCTGGTAAAGTCTGCTGGCTTCTTCATCTTCTCTTTTATGAAGAAACAGGAACCTCTGCCCAGAGGATATAAGGTAAACAGTCTGAGTGGAAAAAGATAGAGGGAGGGGATCTTTATCTGGGGAAGAAGGGGGAATTGTCTGGATAGAGGTGGCTGGGGTAATACCAAATCCAACTAAAGCAAACCCTGGAGCTTACAGAGTCTGTGCACAGCTCCAAATTCTGCACCAGTGCAGTAAGAGGGGGCATTTACAGAGGAAGGGGAAGAAGAGGCCTTCCCTGAGCTTTCCTGTAGATATAACACAGGAACCTGGCAGTCATGGGTAGGAAGAGTCAGTAAACTGACAAAGACACAAAGATTGGCTGTACCACCTGAGATGGTGCTGAAAGAAGCCCTCAGAAGCCCTCACCACCAGCCAGACATCCAGTGAGAGGTGGGACAGAAGGCAAGAGAACTCTCTGCAAAGTAGACAGTATAGAAGATGACAGACTGACAGAAATACCTGTTGATTTTCAGCAATAAATACCTTCATTGCAGTCTAAGGAACCTTCCCTTCCCTTCAGAACTTTAAGGCAGCAGGCAAGTTCCTTGTGGTTATTGTAGTGAGAGCAAAACTCCTTGTCTCCACAGACCTAAGTTCTCTTCTCCAGAGACATGGGGTGTCTGGTGAGTGATGGTACAAGAGACCCACTCCACTGAATGAGAGTGCTCCATGCAAGCAAGAGAGAGTGCCTTGCCAGGCACCTGGCCGGGGCACTGCCTCTCCCTGTTGGCCAGAGAGCCCAGCCCTACCCTGACAGAGTCAGCCACCCGTCCTGAGGACGCACACCCCCCATTCTGGCAGCAGCAGGGTCCTCAGGAATCAAGGAAGTACCAAAAAATCAAGCAGAGCCAAAAACAAACAACAAAATATTCTGCCAGCTCCCTGAAACATAACTGATAGAAGGAGAATCCACCACAACATGTGTAGCCACCAGAAGCTGTATGGTTCCTGGGCAAGATTTCAATGAAACTCTGTATCTGACAAGGTGTCTGACAGTCCAGGATGCAGAGAATCACACAGTGTGACAAGAACTAAGACGTCAGTGTCTAATGAGCAAAGACTCTTACCCGACAGCCGTGCTGAGATGAACCAGATGTGGGAACAACTGGGCAAGGATTTTAAAGGATTTTAAATTGATTGTCGCCAATCAATTGTAAATTTCCCTAAGACAAAAATAAAAAATAAAAACCTCAGCAAGAAAACAGAAATTATGATAAATAAAAATGGAAATTATAGACCTGACAAATAGTAGCAGTAGAAGTAACCTCAGGAATGACTGAGGCAAAATTGAGTGAAAAACAACTTAGTCAAGAGAATCTGAGGAAAATAACAAAATAGTCAATATTTGTATTACTGGCATCCCATAAAGAAGTAAAGGTAGGCAAAGCTGATATAAAACCATAACCCAATCACACACTTGTTTATAAGAAATCACTTCAAATCCGATCGCATAGATAAGTTGAAAGCCAAATATATATATATATATATATATATATATATATATATATATATATATGGAGGATTTAATCACACAATGGTGCTCACATAGGCAGGAGTGGTTATATTAGTAACCAACAGCATTCAGATCAAAGGAAATCACTAGAGCCTTGGAGGCATGGCATCCTGACCTCGCCCCCATTTCAGCAACAGGTGGAAGTGAAATGTGCAGAGATGCAGAATATCTGCAAAGAATAACCACCCAGCATGATCTAATTGTTATGGCAATCAATAACAACAGAATTCACACTTATTTCTTAAGTACCCACTTTAACTCCAATAGGGCCAGAAAACAAACTTCAACATGTGTAAAAAGAATTTAAACCATGCAGAGTGTTACATGACCACAAGGGAATCAAATTAAAAATCAATAACAGAACAAAAACAGGAAAATCTTTTAACTTTTAGATCAAAACACACTTCTAAGACTGGGCATGGTGGCTCGTGCTTGTAAGCTTCAGCCTATGAAGCGGCCAGGGCTAGGGATAGCGGTTCGAGTCCCACCTGGGGCCCGTAGCGAGACCTAGTTCCAAAAAAATAGATGGGTTTGGTGGTGCGCGCCTGTCATCCCAGCTACCTGGGGAGCTGAGGCTGGGGATTGCTTGAGTCTGTGGTACCCCGGGCAACAAGAGCCTGCAGTTCCACAGGCAAAAATAGCAAGACGTAGTCGCAAAAAAAAAAAAAACCACACACACACACTTCTAAATAATATATGGGTCAAATGTGAAGACTCAAATGAAATAAAAATACAGGGGAATAAATTCAAGTAAAAATACAATACTTTTAGACATGTGAGGTACATCTAAATCAGGGCTGAGAGGGAAAGTTATAGCACTAACTGCTAGTTATTAGATAACAGAAAGGCCACAAATGAAAGATTAAACTACTACCTCCAGGAACTTAAGGAAAAAAAAAACCTACAAGTCAAAAAGAAAAAAAAAAGTAAAATAAAAAACAGAAATCACTACAGTTGAAAGCAGGGAAATAATAGAAAAAAATAATGAAGATAATCTTGTGTTTTGAAAAAAGCAATAAAAGTAAACCTCTAGCAATAATGACAATACACCTTCACCAGTATCACATACATGATATGATGTCATATCCTATACAAAGGAGACATGATATAGCCTATATAAAGGATGCATCAGTACAGATCATTTAACTATTTGAAAGACAATAAGGGACTACAACATAAAACTTAATACTAAACAGCTTGATAAATTCTTAAAAGTCCCAACTATAAAACTCAATCCACATAAAATAGATGATTTTGACATTCTATAACTATTAGTGAAGTTGAATTCATTTCTAAAATCTCCCTTAAAAGAATGTCTAGGACAAGAAATTTGAACCAGAGAATTCTACCAAATACTTAAACAAAGTTACATCAATCAGCTTTGAGCTCTGTCTTGTTTTGCTTTGTTTTACTTTGTAAGCAAGGTCAACAATTATGCTGATTTGATTGTATCTCATATCTCACTTAAAATGTTCAGGGACATTTAAAATTATGTAAATTTGAATTCTATAATACTTTATAGCGTACTATGTACTGCATCTTAAGAAACTGCTGTTTTTTAAAGACTGCACCTTTATAATAATAATATGCAATGCAGAGCAAATTGTCAAATAGTTTTACAGTGACTATGAAGCTTGGAATGATACCAGAAGGTGACAGTGGGTCACCTTAAACCTTATCTCAATAGCTAGTGTACTGTCTTTCTATAAATACATCTCTTATTCTTACATTCTAATATATATGCCCATGCCAATAATTGCAAATTTCTTCCTTACAGTTGTGGTGAAATGAAGTACTTAAAGGGATTTAATAACTTATTTTGACTCAACTTGTAAAACAAAGAATAGCTATTTCTAATATAGTTTAAAGCTCTATGACAATAGAAATTCTCACGTTGCAAAGCCATCACAGTAAAGTATTTAGTGCTAGCTTTTCACCAACTTTCAAGTGTAGACATTATTTCATTAAAGCAGAATTTCTAAGAATACTGGCTCTGAAGTTCTTACTTTGTCTTCATAAAGAAAACTGATGGATTTACTTCCAACTATAATATGAAAAGCCTGAAATTAATTTATTTTTACCAGCATGTGTTAGTTTCATCTAGAGAAGTTTCAGAATTAGTTTATATTCATTAATCAGTCTTGTCACTGGGTGCATTCTCTGATTTAGATTTCTCTGCTATCATTTATTCTGTGGTGGGTAATAGAGAGAGAGATTGATTACAAAGTTGTAATAGATTGTGATGATGTCTATGATAGTTTCAGGGCTTTGAGATTGCATTACAACTGGCAATCCATCTCCCCTCTCTTTGCCCATTTGCTTTCCTAACAAACAAGAAAAAACGTCATTTTGTAAGCATATTCTAAAAGAAAAAAACTATCCTAAAGTTCCTGAAATGATGTGGTCTTGTTAAATCACTTTTTCTTTAAAGAAATCAATACATCCATAGACAAAAACACAAAATGTCCAGCATTTTGATTAGTGTAACTTACTATCATTAAATTTTTAAGCTTCATTGGAAGGGTGCTTCAACATAAGCAGAAAATAACATTTTTTTAAACCTAAACACATGTTTTATTATAAGGAGGTAATCAGGAATATATAATCAACAGCTCTCCTTCCTTACTAAAATTAAATAAATCAATATATGCATGATGAGTGTTAGCTCCAAACTTTTCAATCCTCTGCCTTTTGTTAGATTTTTTAATTTCATTTGTTCTTATTTTTATTGATTATCTATTTATATCAATCTATCTATATCTACATCTTTTCTTACATTTTTGTAGACCCCATAATTCTCCAGTACCACTCACCCATGAACCATCTCAAATATCGATAAATTTTAACAATTGAGAGTGGTTACTCCACAGAGCAGGCAGGTGGCAAATAACAAGCCTGAGTCTCTTCAAACATGCTGCTCTGTGTCTGCACCTGGCTGAGCTTGAAGGATCCCAGCATCTGTGGGAGGTGCCCCTGGGTTCTTCAGTCCTATCTACATAAGAGGAAACTAAGACCCAAGAACCCTCGGGAAAAATCTTCAAGTTAATCTTCCATTTCCTAGTCATTTTATTACTGGAGACTAGTAGATACTAACTTAATTTTTCTTTGATACTCTTTGAGTGTGCCTTAAAATTTAATGTGTGTAAGAATGAAGCTATTTGATAAAGAGAAATGTAAATAAGGGAGAAGGAGGAGGAGAGGGGAAGGGAGGGGAGGGGAGGGGAGGGGTTTTTTCAAAATCTACCTGTCTCCAGAGAGGGCATGTTTAATGAGCACACTAAGTGGTTGTAATCTATCACATTTTGAGAAATATGACTCCAAAAGTGAAACACTTAATCAAAATATTGCAAAAGAAAAGTTGAGTTCTCAAATCTTTCTTTATTAGTAGTTGAGAAAATATAAAAGGAAAATAAAATGTACTTGTCTCCTGACTCTAGATACTATTTTTGAAGTGCTCAATGTTACTTCTAAAGATGAAAAATGTTTCTCTTTTGCTGAATCAGATATATTTCAATAAATTGTTTTTTCACCCTTTTGGAAATGTTTCTGCTACATTTCTTTAGATAGTATAATTTTAATAGTGGACTTCTTAATATTTAAATTTGTTTTTATCTTTTTAAATAAAAAAATAAAAATAAGCCATCCTTATATTCTCATATATGCATTGTATCTGGATACTTGCTACTAATAGATTCTGGCTTTATTTAATGTTCTCTGTCAATTGGCAACTCTGTATTAAGACAGTTTATTAAACTGATTTCTAAGGGAACTCTCTCCAAAGCAAGTTTAGGGGTACTAATTATGCTCTGATATCTCTTCTATGTTTTATGGGTGAACCCAAAAGAAATGTGAAAATGTGTATCGATTACTATATAGAAATAGAAGTGAGGGAGAGCATAAGCTATAGAAAGATCTGGAAGAACTTGAGCATAAGACCCAATGCACTGAGATACAGAGAAACAAAGAATCCAACCTTCCTGCTGGTAAAATTAAGAGGACAGGGAGCTCTGCCTCTAAATCCCTGCAGGTGGATGGCCTCAGTTGGGGGTAAGTGTGTGGGGAAGGGATGATAAAGCAATGTTGTGTTTCCAGCGTGGGCAGCAGAATTGAAGAGTGAATACTCAAAATACCAGATAAAGATGACTTGATCATCTAAATATTTAAACCATGAAGATGCACGCAATTTCACTGATACAGAAATAGTGTTGACCTTACACTGGTCAAAGAAAAAGCAAGATAGAAGGGGATTCTAATGTCTGCACCCCAAAAGAAGGAAATTTAAAAAACATGATCCTCTATGACCAAGAAATAGAGACACTTACCTAACAACAAACATCCAGGCCCACTTACCAGCATGGCTATCCCTCAAGCAAAATCCTATTCTCCACCAAGAGAGGGGTTAACCCATTCCTTGTTGAATAAAACATGGAAAATGAGATGGATGTTGGTGTGTGAGGGCATTTTGTTCCTGATAATAGTCTAGAAAAGACTAAAATACTAATTATTACCAGTAAATGGCACCTTTACTAATATATAGCTACAGTCTTGTGACCTTTGTAGGTTGACATCTTTCAATGAAGATGACTTTAGTTATTTGTTTCTTTTTTCCATTACAGACCAGTAAGGAAGGAGGGTCCTAACTATAAGAATGTAGAGCCTTTCATTGAACCTAAGGGTAGAAGTTTCTAGTGTCCTAACTATAAGAATGTAGAGGCCTTTCATTGAACCTAAGGGTGAAAGTTTCTAGCATCCAAGAAGCACTGATTCTGTTGCTTCCACTGAGTTTCTATACATTTCTAGCTTCCCTTGATACTTTAGTTTACATGATGGAAAAGATGTCTCCTGACTGCCCTTGCTTTGCCTACCATAAGCTCAAGTTTCTAAAAAACAAGTGGTCGTGTTCTAAATGTGCTGGGAGGTAACTCTAGCCAGTCCAGTTTATATATATTCTCCTGCAGTTATTATTCGAGTTCACCTATAGCTTCAGAGAGAAGTAATCCAAAGACACATTCTACGACCTTGTTTGGAGTGAATGTAAGTTAAAAAAAAAAAAAAAAACAGGGATGGTTCCACTGAAGTGGGATGATTCTTTACATCTTTGTCATCTATATAATATGCCATCCTTAAATACTTTAAACACAGCATAACGGAATAGTATAAATGTACACAGTTTCCAAAGTAAACAAAGGGAGAAAAGAAGGCATCATTTTGTCCAGCTCATAAATTACTAGGTTCTTTTCCAGACCAGACAACTTAATCCCATGTCCATTGATTTATTGACCAACTCCCTTGATGTCTTCATCAGCTAATCCAAACCCTCCAGGGGATTTTTATATTAAATCATGTTCGAAGTGCACCGTTGGGGAGGTAGAACACCTCTGCCAGCATCAACAAAGCTTTAGCAGTTTATTATTTATTTTTGAAGGCAACATTTGGATTTAGGGTTTCATTAGAGTTCAAGAGATTATGGATCATTATTTCAGAGCTTTGAAGATTTTTTTTTAAAGAAATAACTCCCTCCTCCAGCTGTTGGCTAATTCCATTTGGAGGATGCGAATTCTTAAACACCAATGAAACAAATTTTATTAGAGCATTCTTCTTAGACAACAGTAACAGCTACAGGACTTGTTTTTTGCTAAACATCTCCATTCTCCTTATCTTCCACATAAATAAATACCTTAGTCTTAGGGACAAATTAGATAAAAATGAAACATGATCTTTCAAGCAAGAAGAGATAGTGACATATGGTTAAAAACACAGTAGCCCCTACTTTCCTAGTCGTTTCTGTTATCTTCATCCCATTTCTAGATTCTCTATTATCTTTCTGAATTATGCTGTAAGAATAAGGGACTCCATATTTTGCAGTTAAGCAATATGTATGATTAGAGGTGAACAAATTATGGAAGAACCCCCAGGCATAGTAGGATCAAGCAGGTTTTGTAATCAATTGACCATTTACTGAAAATCTTGGATTAGATTTTCCCTCTTATTCATAACACCCTTCTACGTAATGTAAGATGTAAGTAACACTCTGGGGTTTTACATTTTACTCCTCTGTTAATTATAACTTCAATGTGACTGCATTTCAATATCTACATATAAAATATATAAAAGACGGAAAAAGAGATGAACCAACCATTTTACCATATTGCCTCATGTACAGTACCATATTGTACTCATGTACAGTAGTGAGATTTGGGTTACAAAGCAAGATAGCATTACATTTTAAGGATGAATGATAAAATCAAAGAACTCTAGTTCTACCATTTGGGGTAGATAACTTAAATAACTGGACATCTGTCTGGACCACTGTGTACTGGTTTATTCAGAATAATAACAGTATCTACTTGGAATATTGTAATGAGGATTCATTGACTCAATGCAGGTAGAGACCTTGCCACATAATCATCACTATAAAGTTACTTTATTTTCAGCCTTTTCCCACTACTGCTGATTGTGTATGTTTTTCCATAAAGAGCAAATCTAACCTTTTACAAAGGAACTCATCTCATATTTATAGACACTGCCATGTCCAGTCCTTTCTTCTTTCAGCACAATGTTCTGTGACCCTCTACCTGATCCTTAATGGCAAGTCTGAGACCTGTAAATGCCATTTATTCTGCCCTCGAATCACTTTTAAGGATCTTCTACCCTTTTTTACATTAACCTTGAGGTATAGCCTGATGCAATATGAAAATTACAGAGTTGGATAAAATCATTAGTTTCCCATTTCATCTTAAAGGTTAACTGCAGAACTATATACATCATAAAGTGAAACTAAAATAACTTGAGATTATTTATTTGAGGATTTATTTGAGGGAATGAAAATTGTGGGAATTTAAGAGCCCTGTAGTCACTCAGTCTCCTCATTCAGAGGCTGCATCCACCAGGTGTGTGACCTCAGACCATCTTCTCATGTATAAAATGAGAGAATAATAAGTACCAGTTTTAATTTGCAAATATAAATAGTGAAAATAACATATTATTTAACAGTATTGAATATCATTAAGCTAGTATATATGTATATATATCTTATCTAAAATAAACTCTCCTATCACAAGTCATTCCTGAATCATTCTCTGTTTTCTTTTCATCACTATATGACATTAATTCACTCATTCATGACTTCAAGTGATTATTCCTCCACCCACTAGACATCTTTTCCCCACACAAAGACAAGAATTCCATTTGTGTTCACTGTCACTCAGTGTTTAATACTTAATCCATTGTAGCTGCCCTGTAAAGCAGTTGACAATTATATGAGTGTTTGGCTCCTGGTACTTATAAAATAAAGTCTCATTCCTTTTCAGGTGAAGTTATGGAAGTGTAAAAAAATATCTGTTAAAAAGTATCTTTTAAGGAGTTTATCCAAAAGTTTCGCGAAAAAAAATACAGGGTCTAAGTTATGTATGCTTAAATACATGGTAGCTAAGCTTTTCTTGGGTGATAAAGAGTGCTAATTATTCCAAGTCTGCTGTGTATTTCTCTCTACCTAACTTTAGCTGAAGACGTGACTATTCAACATGAGCCCTTCACCTCCCAGGCCCCTTTGCATTTATATGGGGACAGAG
>PVHY01016020.1:0-34681 GCA_004024945.1 Uropsilus gracilis
CCCCTCTGTCCCTCCGCGTACCCTCCTTCTTTCTCCCCCCCCACCAACCTGTTACTCCCCGTGGAGCTCCACCCCTATTGGTCGTCACCACCCGCCCCGCCTTACCCTTTCTTCTATTGGTCTTTCTCCCATGAGGGGCGGGGCCACCGCCCAAGGGACCCGAACCCAGGGTCGCCAGCCGGGGTGGGCGGGGCGGGTCACGTGGGCCGGCAGACGGCGGAGAGGCATCTGGAGGCCATTTTGGGGGCGTATTGGTTGCGACCCCCGTCGCGTTCTAGCCCGAGAGATGATAGCTGGAGCATCTTCTCAGCTGGAAAACCGGCCCCCGCCTCGTGTCTTCTCAGAAGAAATCTGTCCAGCCACCTCTCTGCCCTTCACCTCCCTCTAATTAAGCCAAGCACCATTCCGTCACCTTCTACGACAGCGATTTCTCCCATACCCCGGCGTCAGAATCTCCTCCACCTCAGCTTTTCCCACTCCCCAACCTGAGCCAGAACCCCAACCCCGAATTTTCTCCGTCTATTCTTTGACCTCCACAAAATCTTTTCCAGTTTAGCATTTTTTTCTGCGTAGTAGCTATCATTTTCCAAATGATAGCATTTTAAAATTTATATTCATTATTTGTTTCTAGTTCTACGAGGTCCAGCAGGGAAAAGGTCTCTTGTTTTGTTTCTTGCCGACTCTGAAAATCCTATAAAAAGAACCGTATTAGGCGGTTAATATTAATTGAAAGAATGAATAGGAAAGGGGGTGTAGATATACGTAATATGGCAGTGACCCTAATTTTAAACGGGACGAGACTCAACCCAAGATTGTGAATTGCCTTTAGTGGTTACCATTTCAGGTGGCAGGGAAATTGCTCGCAGCCTTCAGGGGAGCGAAGTCCTGGGTGCTCCGAAACTAGACACTGCTACTATGTTGCTTGTGGTTAAACAGTCCTAAGGCTGGCTTCCTAAATTTTAGCTGTTGGACTATGAAAAATACTTATTTTTTCATATGATTTATTTTGCTGACTCTATATGTTCTCATTTATACGACAAAGATTTACTGTGCACCTATTTAGGGTAAAAAATACTAAGTATATATGCGTTCGCGGCTGCTCTCTTCTTTTCCCCTGCCCCCAGCATTCAGAAACTAGGTGTGGGTCCTGGAGGGTAAAGTCCACCTTCTAGTTCCCTACCTGGGAAGCAAAGTCTCCGCATTCCAAGAGAAGCATTATATACGGATTAGAGTCATCAAACCGGCCCCCAGGGAGGAATAGCAAAAATTGTGGGGGTTGGGAACCGTGGTGGAAGTGTCCCTCCAGGCAGGTAACAAGCGTTAATATCTCCACACCACGGAGTTGTTTTCGTAGAGATTTTATTTTATTTTATTTTACTTTATTTTATTTTGAGACTAGGTCTCGCTAAATTTCCCGGGGTAGTCCCGATTCCACGTATTCAAGCGATCCCCTGCCTCAGCCTCCTAGGTAGCTGGGATTACAGGCGCTGCCACCGCGCCCGGCTGCTTTTTCGAGAACCACGTCTCGCTGTGTTGCCTGGGGTAGTCTCGAACCCCCGAACTCAAGTGATCCCTGTCCTTTTGTCTCCCAGCGCTTGGATTAGAGATTTTTTTTTTTTTTAAAGACTAGGTCTTGCTATTTTTGCCTGTGGAACCGCAGGCTCACGTTGCCCGGGGTACCACAGACTCAAGCAATTCCCAGCCTTAGCTTCCCAGGTAGCTGGGATTACAGGTGCGTGCCACCACGCCCAGCTATTTTTTTGGAACTTGGTCTCCCTACGTGCCTCCGGCGGTACTCAAGCCGTGATCCCTGGCCCCAGCCGCGGCTTCCTAGGCTACCGCTTACAGGCATGCACCACCATGCCCGATGAGATTTTTTTTTTTAATGTGAAATTAAATCGACTCTCCCAACCTGGGTAACACCTCCTTAATTAAGACATTTAGTGTATTTGTAGTAAATACAAAGTTAGGGTGGTGAAAGAGTCACCCCACCCCAAATCGCTGAGCACCGAAAACCAGGAGTCCTGTGAATCACCACAGCCATTTGTTCCTCAAGGAAGCACTCAGTGTCAGACGGACATCATCAAGCAGAGGTGGCAAAGGTGACACCAAGATCTTTCTTCAAAGTATGTGATACCTATGCTTTAGCAATCGTGCAATTTGGCAAAAATTAGCCAGTTTATAGAACTACCATACTAGGATAAAGGCAGGATGTTAGACTAATATCCAGAAAAAAGGTAGAATGTTAGACTAATATCCGGAAAAAAAGAAGTTGCATTGATATATAATCAAGCAGATAATTTTATTACTGTGAGCGTGTATAAAAGAAAAATTTCTACAATTTTTTCCTAAGTTCTTTCTTGAGTTTTCCTAGACTCTCACCCCTACCACCAGCAACTCTACTGAAATTGTTCACTCAAAGCACAACTATTAACCTGTCGCCAGTTAGCAGGGAAGACTATGCTGGAAGCATGATTGAAGATAAATAACGGAAAGGAACTGTATATTCTGGAGTAGGTTAAAAAGTCACTGAAAGAGAGGTATTCAAGCAGAAAGAAGGAGAGGAATTTGGCTTTACAAGTTATGGTTGACCTTCCAGATGTCAGTTTCAGTAGAGTGGAATACTCTCAGCTCAGACTGCAATGTCAGAAGTAATTATGTGTGTGTGTGTTTAAAAGAGAATAGATACCTTATTTGAAGAAAGGGGAAGTTTTATGTTAATTTTATTTTAGGAGAGAAAGACTTGGTTATATTTTGAGAATAATTCAGATAAGTAACATTTTACTGGTGATCAAGAAGACTGTCTAAAGGAAATGTCTACATTCTAGAACTTAAATTGAAAGAACAGGTATGAAGGAACAGGAAGTTAAGTCAAAGTTTAATTCACCATATTGTTGGATTTGCCAAAGACAAGAATGATGGTGAGAGTTGGAGTCTTTGTAAACAAGTTTTGGATATGTTAGTTTACTCAACATATCCAAAGGATATAGAGGTTTCCCCTGCTACCTGAAAATAAACCATTTATTTGTTATGATTGAGTAGATTATTTTTGGGATTTGAGAATACTTTACCATTACTGTATATAAAAACATTTCCAGACCCCAAAAATAACCTACCAAATCATACCAAATAAGAATGTTATGCTTTCTCATATCAGGGGCAACCTGTACAAAAGATACCAAATGACTGATACAAATAAAACCCTATCAGAAAGTTTTTCCTTTCAACTTGAGTAGGGTGGTATCTAATCTGGATCTTCAAAAGTCAGGAAAGTGGAGGGGAAGGAGAAATGGAGGCAAGAAACTATGCAAAGTTCTCAGGGCAAAAAAGCATAATGTTTATTGTAGAAACCAAAAGGAAATCCTATAGGCTGAGGGAAGGGACTAGGAAATGAGACTGGATAGGTAGGCCTTGACTATCAGGATAAGGAAGGTATGCTTTATTGTTTATGGAGAGCTGTTAAAGATTTTTTTTGAACAAAACTGTGGCAGTTCTCAAGAAGGTTAAATTAGGTTAGTTTGATAAATGCTATGAGGAGGCTTCATGGCAGTGTGCCAGCCCTATACTAGAGTATATGTAAAGGGAGGGAAAAGAAAGGGACTTCTTAACTAATTGTCTTTTCTTTCTTTCTTAGCAGTAATAGCATCATGCACTTATACTAATATCTGGAACTTTTCCTAGTTGAGTAAACTTTCTTTTATAGGTGTCATTAGGGAAGATAATAAGGAATGGTCACTTTACATTCTATTTTTATTCCTGGAAAAACTGTAATTTCTAACCAAATTTCCTAAAGTAGTTGGGACTCAGTTTTCTCTGAAAAATTAAGAAGGTGATCCTGGTGTTCATAATTAAGGAAACAATAGTTTCTTTTGGGCCTTTTATCACCTTTGAAAACATGAGTAATTGTAATGGTATCAGGAACATATCAGAATAACTGTAAGGGACAGAGAATTCCAAGCAACTTTTTCCAACCTAAAAATGAGGCGAAATGTCACTCCTTGACAAGGAACTCATCTGGAAACTCCTTGAGTCATCACATACCTTCTAATCTTTATGTTGTCCCAAATATTCCACCTCTGATGCTCTAAGTAACTACATTCCAGTATGTTCTGTCTTCAGTATACAGCCAAAATTAGAGAATCATTGAAAAGAAAAAAGAGCAAGCTGCAGATTTCTAATTCCAAAGGAAATTAAAAGGAACAGATTTCTTCTGCATAATTTTTTTTGCCTGAGTTGTTAAAATGTGATTGTGAGGAGAGAGCCAGTTTTACTCCACAAACCCAAATAACAGCTGATTCCCCCTCCATCTTGCTTTCCTTCCATCCTCAGCAAAGAAGGCAGAAACTTGGCAAATCATATGCATTCTCAAAGCCCCAAGATTCCTCCAGTTCCCTGGAAGTTCATGATGGCAGCGTTTTAGCAAGTCCCACTAATTGCTTGATGTGTTTGTGTTCTTGAGCTAAACAGCCTTCAAAGGCTATGTGTCAAACATAGAGGCAAGTTGATGGAAGGACACAAGACAAAACAGCTGATGTGATAGCCTTGGCACAATGCAGATGAGGTCTCCCTTTAAGAAAGAATATGCTATTAACTGCCAGAAGCAGTTAGCTGTTAGCTTCTAGCTACACCACCCTTGGGACCCATTAGTATCAGAGATAAGGCCCTCTCTGAACAGTTCCTGACCAATGACTATAAAGCTATGTGTATGTCTAAATCTGGTCATTTCTGCCCACTGCCAGATGCCTCAATAGAACACTGTACTGGAGGTTTCCACTGGGTAGAATGCAACTTGGAAGGTTTGCATCATGGCTTAGGATCTCCTTACCCACTTTTGCTTCCTTCCTCCTGTTCTTTCACAAGTATCAGAGCAGTGTTCACTAACCGAAGTCTTCCCCTGCCTACTTCTATTTCCTTCCCCTTTATCTTTAATAGGTAAAAACAAATCTTTTGTGCTCCTAATTTTGTCTCAGCATCTGCTTCCTAGACCACCTGAACTGACTCAGTTGGTTCCAGAAATGGTTTGAAAAAGTAGGCAGTAAGATAGGGTTTGAAAAACTGCATTACTCAGTGTTTGGCTGGTAATGAATGCCCCTCCTAGATATATATGGGGTACAGGTAGTCTCTGGGTCAAAATGGTGACCCACTTGTGGAAACTTTTACTGCTGGTGTTTGTGGGAAAATGTTTCTATGGTGCAACAGTGCATACATATGGGGTAGGGTGAGGGAGAGCAGTGAACATAGAGACAGTGGCATTGACTGGCTGTTATTAAGTTGCACTGAACCCTGCCAAGAGATAATGAAAAGCCGAGAGTAGTTACCAAACATTGAAAATTAACTGTGAAGGCCAGAGAGGCTTATTGATATGTTACAAAGAGGCCCTTATCTCCAGTAGCAGGTAAACAAAAAAAAGCAGATTACCAAACTCAGAACAAAATAGAGTTTCAGGACTCAGATCTATAATCAAGTCAGAGCTCTGGTTGGAAAAACCTGGGACCCTGACATATAGAATGGAGTTCTGTAAGTGGACCCTCCAAAATTTGTGTGTTCTACACTCCTCCAAACCCTCAGAGCCTTAACCTTCCCTTCAAGTTAGTATTCCCTCCACTGCATATGTTTCTCTCCCTCAGATTCCTGGTTGCTAGGTCTATAATTAGTGTTACGTTACAGTAGAGACCAGCATGTTCATGCTGATGAGGGGAGAGAGGAACTATTCTTCAAAATAACTGTTAACAACTAACAAGTATGTACTAGTAAGAGGTGGGACCTATCTATTGAATTGAATTTTTGTGGAGTATATCACAGGACCTAAATCCTGGGTAAAGGAGTTTATTGACTGGGGCCACTCTCTTGGGAAAGAACTTAACTTTCTGGTAAGGACCTGAACCAGGACCTCTTAGAATAAAAGGGGGTGATATCTTTGTTGAGTGAAACTCAACTGTCTGAAATACCCTGGCACTTTGAGAAAGAATTACATGACTCAGTGAAGTAAGCTGCTAGTCAATTATAAGAGGCCAGAAATCCTATCAAAGAATGTTCCATAGAAATTCTAGAGGATTTCTACTTGCCAGTGCCACTGGGAATTGTTGGCCAGTATCATGAAGCTCAGTGGTGGCTTTCTTCTCCAAGCCAGAGCTAACAAGAGGAGACACTGTCACAACTTGGCCTTTTTATAGTAACAGGGATAATGGGGTCCCACAGCAGTAGAGGCCAAGTGGCAGCACTTAAACTGCCAGAAGCCTGGGGGCTCCAATTATCCAAATGATTGGCAAGATGAGAGTGACCAAGGGAGCTTGACAGGTATAGAGCTTAAAGATGTGCAGGTGGTTGGCAGAAAAAAGGCATCCCCAGGGGCAAAATAGACGGTCAGCCAAAACAATGGTGTAGCTGCAGGTGTGCAATTAAAAATAAGAGCGAATGAGCAAGAAATTGAGCAAGAAGGAGGTTCTAGTCCATTCCCCCAAATCATGATCCTTTATTTATTCCCCAACCTGAGTCAGTCTGCATATCCAAAAGAGGTGGCTAATTCTCCAGTTTACCTAGTGAATATATACTGTGAGCCCCCAGTTCTTTCAAAATGGACTATGACTATTTATTCAAGTGACTGCATGTAAAAGAGAACACCCAGGCATTTTATGGATCTGAGTTGCCATTCTACTTAGAGACCCAGAGATCATCCTCACCTCCCTGGTAAGTGGGAATTGATAACAACTAGGTAATATAGAATCTTAGAGACCAATTTTCAGTGGATCTACCAGAAGCAATCTGGATGGTTTGAACATCCTATGGAGCATCCCTTTATCCATGACATCATACTGATCAGCCAGGATGAGCACTAGAAGCTTTCATACTCTAGAACGTGGACTATAAATCTACAAAAACCCAGGGGCCCACTACTTCATGAAAGTTCTTGGGAATCCTGTGTTTAATGGACATGCCAGGATATCCCATCCAAAGTGGAAGATAAATTACTATGTCTTGCATCCCTTCCCACCAAGAAGGAACAAAACTACCCAGGCAGTCTCTTTGGGTTGTGATGACTATGCTTTCCATCCCTCTTTGCCCATATAAAAGGTGACATGAAAAAATTCTGACTCTGATGGAGTCAAGCAGGAAAGGAGTAGATTCACTGTCTAAGTCAGCTAATACTTCTGTAACAAAACAGAACAAATGGGGTAGCTTACAAAAACACATTTATCTTTCACAGTTCTGGATGCTGGAAGTGCAGGATAGTGTGCCAGCACATTGGGGGTTGGTAAGGGTTCTTGGGCACAGAGATAGTGGTCTATTTTGCCCAGGGAATTTCAGGTTCATGTTGCCCAGGGTGCCACGGACTCAAGTGATCCCCAATCTCAGCATCCCAGGTAGCTGGGATTAAAGGCATGCGCCACCATGCCCAGCTGAAATAGTGGTTTTTTGCTGTGCTCTCACACTACAGAAGTGGAGAAGGGTCTCTTTTGGGCCACTTTTTTAAGGGCACTAAGTCTGCTAATTATGGTGGAGCCTCCCAAAGGCCCCTCTCCACACATCACATTGGAGATTGGGATTTAAACATATAAATTTTTTAAAAATTTATATAGACATATATTTCACATCATTGTAATCCCCGGAGGTCACCCACCACCTCCCTTCCCTGGCCACTCCAGCTGGTCCCCCTCAAGTTGTGTACTTTCATTTGGTTGTACATATATTAGTGAAACTATTTGACATCTTTTTCTTTCTGACTTGTTTCTGCTAATATGATTTCTTCTAGGTACATCCATGTTATTATAAATTCATCAAATTTGTCATTTTTAATTGATGAATAATTTTCATTGTGTATATGTACTACAGTTTTTTTTATCCACTCATCTGTTTTGGGACATTTGGGTTGTTTCCATGTCTTTGCAATTATAAATAGTGCTTCAACATATACATTTTGAAGGAATACAAACATTTAGAAAATAGCACCTGCTTTCCAGCACTCTCAATGGCTCATTGGGGGACTTTGTGCATCCTAATCCTATAGCTCTGGGTTCAGCAGTGTTAGAAGTTCTAATCCCCAAAGGGGCAAACTCTTTCCACAAGGATCACATTAAATTACATGATCAAAAACAATGCATATACAGGTATTTTGGACTCCTTGTATATAGGGAGCAGCAGGCAAGAAAAAAATCACTGTGTTGTCAGGAATAACTCACCCTGGCAGGGAAGAGATCTGATTGCTCTAACACAGAAGGGAGAAAAAGAAGGAACAGAGTCCTTTGGAATTAAGATTAGGCTACAACACCAGGTAAGCCATTGGAGGTTATGTCTGAGGGCAAGGGGAATTCAGAGTGGAGGAGGTAAATGATATGCTAGTTGCAGTCTCATGGCCAGCTGCAGCCATGGAGCTGCATTTTATTTCACTAATATCCCTCCTTTGAGTTCTCAAAACAGGTCTATGGAGCCATTACCAAACATGCACAGAGAATTGACTCCATATGATACAATGGTAGATAATAGCAGCCATGGGGGTGCCCCACCTAGAGTTCTTTCTAGAGAGTCCTTTCCTGTCAGCTGCCAGTCCCTTCAGGACTTACCATTATATTTAGTTGTAACCACAGTCTTAGAAAATCCCCAGGCAGTAACTTAACCATCTCTGCTCAGCCTGTTCTACATCTCTTGATCATGTTGACTCAGATCTATCAAATCTGCATGCTGACTGGTGGTTCTCCTTGCCCAACCTTTGTTTCTCTCTCTATCCTTTACAGACATTACCCCCAATAAACTTCATACATCTCTAACTTTGTCTCAGTGTCTATTTCTCAAAAGACCCATTCTGACACACCCAGGCAATAAAATCATTGAAACAGAAAAAGTGAAAACACCATGTATATATGTATGCACACATGTACACACACACACACCACAATTACAAAGGTTTCTTAAAACTTGTATGTATATAGATGAGACATGGATGAAGATGTAAAAAATAAAATTGGTTACTCTATTACAGTAAAAGGATTGGGAACAACTTTTCCACCTGTCCTTGACTGGTAACATAATGATATTACATAAAGATAAGGAGAAAAGAAAGCTATTGGCTCTGAGTCTAATTTCTGTGGGACTTTGGGCAACTGAGTTTTGGTTTCCTTGTCTTTTTTTTTTTTTTTTTTTTAGACTAGGTCTTGCTATTTTTGCCTGTGGAACCTCAGGCTCTCATTGCCCGGGCAGGGAACCACAGACTCAAGCAATCCCCAGCCTCAGCTTCCCAGGTAGCTGGGATGACAGGCGCACGCCACCACGCCCAGCTATTTTTTTGGGACTAGGTCTCACAAAGGGCCCCAGGCGGGACTCGAACTGCCATCCCTAGGCCCGGCCGCTTCGTAGGCTGAAGCTTACAAGCACGAGCCACCGTGCCTGGCCTGGTTTCCTTGTCTTTAAGGATAGTAGTTGTGAAGATAAAATAAGATTAAGAATATGAACATAGTTTGCTAAGTATAACACTATAAAGTTACAAAGTGTTTTTATTTTATTTTATTTGAAAAAAATTTTTGAGACTAGGTCTCGCTGGCTATTTTTGCCCATGGAACCACAGGCTCATGTTGCCCGGAATACCACAGACTCAAGTTATCCCTAACCTCAGCTTCCCAGGTAGCTGGGATTACAGGTGCGTGCCACCACACCCAGCTATATTTTTTTGGGACTAGGTTGTGCTATGTGCCCCTGGCGGGACTTGGACCGCAATCCCTGTCCCTAGCCGCGACTTCATAGGCTGCCATTTACAAGCATGCACCACCATGCCTGGCCACAAAGTGTTTTTATTATAGAGATTGGTGTCCCAGATTCAAATAAGTTGATTAGTCTACAAATATTTATTAAGTATCTATGTCACTGTAGGTACCATCTGTATTAGTTTCCTATGACCAACAAATTCCCACACATTTTGTGAATTCAAACAGCACACATTTATATCTTACAGTTCTGGCAGTCAGAAATCATAAAGACAAGTCAGCAAAGCTGCATTCCTTCTAGAGGTCCTAGGAAAGAATGTTTCTTTGTTTTGTCCAGTTTCTAGAAGTTGCATGCCTTGGCTCATGGTCTCTTCCTTCATCTTCAAATCCAGTATATAACATTTAAATCTCCACTTTCTGACAGCTGCTGCTGTGGCCAGTCCCTTCCCTGACTGGGTTCCTCCTTTTTCCCTCTTTTAAGCAACTCTGAAGGCGCTGGGATCACCTGGAAAGTCCAGTGTTGTAGCTCATGAGGAGGACTAAGAAGCAGGTTCCTGGCACCAGGAGAATAGCTGGGGAACTAGTTCTCTAGAAGAAACTTATCTTTCTCTCTGGGCTATGGAAGGGAAGCTTTTCTGTAACTTAAAGGGGATAAAGAGAGTCAGCCAGTAAATAAAAAATTACAGAAAGTTTACAAAAGGAACACAACATTCTCACTCCGGAGACTGTCTCTGCTTCAGTTCTATTCTCAAGAGAGGGAATGGCTGGTGGATCCCCGTGTACACAATGTCTCTTTGTAGCTTGTCTCCTTCAACTGTCCTTTGTTTTCCACCAAATAATTATTTTACAAATACTTTGTCTTTGACAATAGAGATAAACTAAACAAATGTATACATGCATATCAACAAATATAAATTAAATATTCAAATTTTTATTAAAATCTTTTTGGTCATTTTCTTTAGACAACTCAAGTTATAACTGACATATTGTTAATTACACAATTAAAATGTTTTATTTGATGTGTGTGCATGTATATGTGTGTATTTCCATGGAAATTCTCTTCATCATAATCAAGATAATGAACATACCCATCCACCAAAAAGTAGAGATGGGGGTAGCGGTGGGTATGTTTTTGCATTTCAGCTCATAAAACCTGTTATCAGCTCATAAATTTGTACACTGAGTAATGAGACAAGATGAATCATTCATTAAAATTTTTTTCTACAAAAGTGGGCAGAAAAAACAACTTCCACCCACTTGGCAGGTGATCACTAGCTCATTAATTGCATCATATCACTGCACTGTGAATTCTTTCTTCATTGTGCACAGGACTCAGTTGGAATGTAAAAGACAGGCACAGCACCCCGCTGGTATCCCAGGTCAGCTCTTGACTGTCCTGTATGGGAATTCAAGTGGGTTTTTGTCCTTAATTCCCTAACAGGCCTGCCCTCCTGTAGTCTGTCTTCTCTGGGCTCCATCTTAGTCAGCCCAGAGTATCAGACATGAGATCCTTCCCAACCTGTATCTCCTCAATCTTCTTTATGTTATATAGAGAGAGATCTAGTTTTCCTTCATTCTAAAGTCACTTTTTCCTCCTGGTGTTCCTGCTCATCTCCCTATTAAGAAAAATTGATTGGGTATTTACCAGGTGCCAGGTATGGTTCTAGGATCCTGGAATATTTCAGAAATCAAAACAAACAGAAACCCCTGTCTGAGTCTACATTCTAATGCAGTAAGAAAACTAAAATTTAGAACTAACTTCCTCCAATTTCCCTTTCCTCTCTAGCATCTTCAATAATTCCCTTTCCAAGTTACTTTCCCTCTGCTCTCCAATGTGAATAGGAGAACTTTGTTCTTATCCATTTGTAACTCATAGCTTCTTTCCTATTTCTTTGCTTTCTTCACCATTGCCTGAGTCAAGTAGTTTATAACCAGTTGCTCCAAGTCTTCCTGCAGATGAGCTAAAAAATCAAAGGACTTTTCTCAGTTTCTCAGTATCGAATGTCTCTCATTCCTCTGCTCCCTAGTTCTCTATGCTCTTTCTATCTTGGATTTCTACACTACTGTTCCATGATATTCTACAGCTCCAGCTCCTGCCCTATCTCCTCTCAGTCACTTCTTCCATCTCCCTTAACTGTGGGCAAGTTTATTTCCTTCTCCCTCCCTCTCCTCCTTCAATGGCTCATTTATTCTCAAGTTTCCTCCTGTCTCCGAAAGTAGATAATTCTCAAATCACTATTGAAAATATTGAATTTGCATAAGTGTACAAATTCTGTATTTCAACTTACTCCAGGACTTCTGCACTAGTACATCCTACGTTTACGTACGATACATACAAGCCAAATGCACTAACTTCCCCAGTACACCAGCTCTCCTTTCCAATTTCCCTGTCTCTAACTAACTCAGCGGTCCCTAAGTACCCTACCTAACTATAGTCCTTAATCCATTAAATATCAGAAGAAGCAACTCCTTGCTTAGAACTGTACCAGAGGCTAGCTACTAGAAGACTGGCCAGTCACCCTGACTAAGAAAGATATAAACAAATTTTATGGGAATATGTGTGGGTAATCCAAACTTCTGGCTAAGGAAGTTAGAAAGCAGCCTTAGCTGCTTCAAAGATTACCTTTGAAGTAAGTTACTTTCAAAAGAGGACTTATTATTGCTAGGTTGAACTCAGAAAGCAAGAATATTCAGGACATGGGAGGGAGCAAAAATGGGAGAAAAAGGTTCTTGAAGTCTCAGACAAGAAGGTTGGGAGGAGAACGAGCATAGAGACCCAAAGTCAGCTAGCTGATGATTCTGTGTCCTGTGCATGGCTAGCTCAGAAAGGATTTTGTTCCCATTAGTCAGTGAACTCATGTGGGATGACTATGATAAAAAGCAGGAAACTCTACTGTCACAGCCAAATGGAGCTTAAGAAGACATTATGAATAAACATTTTATGGTATCTTGGCTAGTATCCTAGATTAGAAAAAGAATACAATAAATCCTTATGAGAAGGATAACGCTATTTAAAACAAGAGTGAATTTTAATTAATAATAATATATTGATGTGTCAATATTAGTTTATTCATAGTGACAAATGTACAATTTTAATAATAGGGAATGTATTTGGGTGCCAAGTATTTGGGAACCTTTCACACTTAATTCTTTATAAGTTTGCAAATTTTCTATAAATGTGAAACTATTCCTATATCAATTATTTAAGAAAGAAAAGCAAAAAATTCTTTTTTATAGTTTTTATTGAAGTAACATTGTATCATTATAGTATGTAAGCTTAGGTGTGTGCATCATTATAAACGAACAGCTGCATTGTAAGTTCAGTTCTTTCCATTATATGATTGTCTCATTTACCTGACTACCTACCTCTCTTCCTCTCCCTACTGATAACCACTGATTTGATCTGACAGTCTAAAAGTTTATTTATTTATTTATTTAAAGACTAGGTCTTGCTATTTTTCTGTGGAACCACAAGCTCATGTTGCCCAGGGTACCACAGACTCAGGCAATCCCCAGTCACAGCTTCCCAGGTAGCTGGGATTACAGGCACAGGCCACCACATCCAGCTAATTTTTGGGACTAGGTTTTGCTATGCGTCCCACAGCGGGACTCGAACCGTGATCCCTGGCCCCAGCCACAGCTTCCTAGGCTGCTGCTTACAGGAATGCACCAGTTTATTTTTGTTTCATTTAATTTATTTCTTTGTTGTGTTTCTGGTTTCCCTATACATCATGTATGAGTGAAATCATATGGTGTTTGTTTTTCTCTGACTTGTGTCTTGTGACTTGATGACTTGTGTCATCAAGCATAATGCCCTCTAATTCCATTCATATTGTTGCAAATGGCAGGATTCATCCTATAGCTGAGTAATTCTGGTAACTCTTGATTTCAAAACTTTGGTTCCCTAAACTCTGAGGGAAAGAATCTTTTATGGAAAGAGTTCTGCTAAAAGAACCTAGTAAGAACACTATTATTATTCCCCAAAGCTAAAACATTGGTGTTAGCTTTGATGTTTTCCTCTCCCAGACCCTCTATCTCTAAGCTATCAAGTACTAATTGGTATTTGATATTTATCTCTCATCTAGAAGTTTCAGTGTATGGAACAAAGAACTTTATTTCTGTATAGGAAAAATGCTACAAATAAAAACAAATGGGTCATGTATCAAGGATAACATAATTCATGTGAGCAAAGGGATAATTAATTCATATAAAGAAATACTAAAGGCAAATAATGGGAAAATGAGCAAAGGATATTAACAGGCAATTCACAAAAAGAGAAAGAAAAATTACTAATAAATATATTGGAAAAATGTTCAGCATTATACATGATTAAATAAGTGCAATTAAAACTGTAAGATATCAATTTTTACCAATCAGATTAGCAAAGTTTTTTTAAGTTTGGAAGTCTATAGAGTTGGGAAGTGTGAGAAAATAGGCATGATTGAATATTCTTGGTAGAAGTGAAATTAATACAAACTTTCTGGAGGGCAACAAGATAGTTATCATTATTGGAAATACAAACACCCTTTGACTTAGCAATTCTACCTCTAGTGCAGTATATGAATAAATGTGCAGTGTGTGTATACCTACAAGGAGGATCTTTTCCACACAATTTCTAAAAGCAAAAATTAATAAACAAAATCACATTCAACAATAAGAGACTTGACAGATAAATTATGGTATATCTATGCTATAGAAATTAAAAGGAAGAAAGACTTGCATATGTCAATATGAACAGATCTGCAAAGACTGAAAAAGGAAAATTGAGGTGAGGGGAGAGAAAAGAACTATAAGCAAAAATAAAACAATTGGAATTGCCTAAAGTTAAAAAAAATATTCACACAGTTAAAGAAATACAAGATGACTAAAAAGATACTCTATTGAATGGGAGAAAATATTCACACAATATATTAGTGATAAAGGATTCATATCTTAAAAAAGACACAAAATTTAACAATTGAAAAACCCAATTAATAAATGAGTGAACAGACACTCACCAAAGAGGCTATCCAGAAGGCCAGTAGGCATATTAAAAATGCCAATTATTGCTTCCAATAAGAGAAACCCAAGTTGAAACCACAATGAGATACCAACTCACATCTGTGAGAAGAGTATATGCACATGTTAAAAAGAAACTTCCAAAAACCAATGCTGGGGAGGATGCAAGGAAAAAGGAATCCTATTACATTGTGGGTTTTTTGGTTGTTTTTTTTAAGACTAGGTCTGGCTATTTCTGTCTGTGGAACCACAGGCTCACGTTACCCGGGGTACCACAGACTCAAGCAATCCCCAGCCTCAGCTTCCCAGGTAGCTGAGATTACAGGCACGGGCCACCACACCCAGCTATTTTTTTTGGGACTAGGTCTCCCTACGTGCACCCCGGCGGGACTTGAACTGCAATCCCTGGCCCTGGCCGCGGCTTCCTAGGCTGCCGCTTACAGGCATGTGCCACCATGCCCAGCCCCGGAATCCTATTACATTGCTGATAAGGATGTGAACTGGCAGAGCCATTATGGAAAGCAAATCAGATTTACCTTAAAAAAACTGAAAATGGAAAAACAATCCATCAGTTGCACTCTTGGGCATGTATCCAAAGAATAATGAAACTATCAACATAAAAATCTATATGTTCCACAATGCTCATAGTATTTTATATAACAGCTAGCTAGGATATAAAAGAAGTCTAAATGTCCATTGATAGATAGTTGTATCAAGAAGATGTGGCATATCCACATTTGGAGTGCTATATAGCCACAGAAAAGGGTGATGGGCAGTCATTTTCAACAAAATCAAGGGAGTTTAAGAATAATGCACAGTAAAACAAATCAGAGTGATAACAGCAAATACTGGGCATTGACAGAGCAGACAGTTTCATAAAACATTTCCCCAAACCAGTGACATTAATACATAGTGAAGGCTCTGAGGTTAGGAGGGAGGGAGAAGGGAAAGGAACAAGGGCATATAAAGTATGGTGGTGGGAAAAAAACAAACAAAAATTAATTTTAAAAAGTTAATAAAGTAAATTTTTTAAAAAAGAAAATGTTATGGGGGCCAGGCATGGTGGCGCATGCTTGTAAGTGGCAGTCTAGGAAGCCATGGCTGGGGCCAGGGATCACAGTTCGAGTCCAGCCATGGGCACATAGGGGGACCTAGTCCCAAAAAAATAGCTGGGTGTGGTGGCCCGTGCGTATAATCCCAGCTACCTGGGAAGCTGAGTCTGGGGATTGCTTGAGTCTGTGGTACCCCGGGCAACGTGGTACCCAGGCAAAAACAGCAAGACCTAGTCTCAAGGAAAAAAAAAAAAAAGAAAATGTTATGATCAGAGACTTGCTTACCTAAGTTAGTTTTTCTACAGCAACAACAGTTCTTAATCCAGTGTTTGACGCAATTTACATAATACAGTTACTGGGAATTACAGGGTCAGTGGTATAGAAATAGGCATATGCTTAACAATTAATAATCATTTAATAATCTTTAATGACTTTTAAGACTGATTACTTTTATAGAGTCAGTCTGGAAGGTAAGAAAGAGAAGAAATACTTTTTAAATTCTGTATGTATCACTCCACTTTGTTAAAATTTTAAACATATCTTACTTTCATTTTCTGAAAATAAATTTAATAACATATATCTCCCATATTCCTTCCTCATCTTTTCCATGTCTGGTACAAGATAAAATTAGGTCCTCACCACCTCAAGTCAGAATTATCCTAACTGTCGTCCCTTCTAATCTTTTCTCTAATCTTTCCAGAAAACCACTGTCAGATAAATTTTCTTAAAGCACCACCTATATCCCATCATCTCCTTCAGAAATGTCTCAACAATCCCCTATTATCTGTTACAGCAAATCTAGCTTTTAAAGTCTTACTCGATCAGGTCTCAATCTTTTTTCTTCCTAGTCCCCAACTCTAGTTCTACAGTCTGGCTATCCTCACACCCCTCCTCATCTGCCCCCATAGCATGACAATTTCTAGTTCCACACCTTTGTCCTTCTCGATCTCTGGATCAGGGCCATACCTCAGTATCTGCAAATCCCACCTAGCTTTTACTTTCACTACTTCTAGAAACTTTCTTAATTTCTTTTTTCCCCTATGATTTTCCCACTTCTGGATTCTTACTGACATGAATCACAAAAGGAGTATTTAACTTACATGCTATTTATAAACCTCTAGTTATATTGTGTATATTTATTTTAAAAATCTTGCTTTATATCGCACACTATTCTCATAACTGTACAAATTCTACCTCATTTAATCTTATGAGGTAATTAGTACTCTCATTCCTATGTCAAGTGAAGAAGCTAAAGCACAGAGAAGTTAACTAAATTGTGTGAAGTCAAGCAGTAACAGTCAGAATTCATACCCACAAATCTGACTCTGAAGTCACACTTTGTACCATATAAAATTCTCTCTGCTAATTGCACAGATGGATGAATTATATGATGTGTTCCTTGTGTGAGAACACTACATCTTTAAGAACCCCATGTCATACGTAAGAAAAACCTCATCTGGTGCCAGATATTTCCAGGACCCCATTTTATGGGAGGCCAAATCCCCTAGTTCTGGGAATGGTCTTGGAACTGGGATGTCAGTCCTTCAAGGAAACCTTGAATTGGCTACTTGTCCCTCTTCCTCCTCAAATTTTTCTCCCACCAATGGGTGGTCTTCACTCTTGCTGGCTTCCTCTGAGCCTTAACATGGGTGCACAGTGAGTGCTGTGACCACAAGAGGGCGAGATGGATGCAGGTTCCTTCTCAGGAGGACTTGCTAAGTCTCACAGCAGCAAAAGGCATGATTTCATTAATCCACTGGGCCATTGTTTCCTCCCCCTGCAGCTGACTCAGTCTTTCTGAGATGGCTTTAAGGTTCCAATGGATCTGGGTTGGAATAAACAATAAACAATAAACAAGTTACTGACGCTTGGTTTAATTCAGTCAGGCCTCTGAATCAAATCATTGCTTATACAGCAATGAAAACAGTGAGCAGTTAACTATATGCCAGGCGTATAGTTTATGTAAGTACTTTATATGCACATGAACTTGTCTGTGAGATGGTGTATTGCTGTCTTCATTTCACAGGTAGAAAACTGAGGCTTGTAGAAAAAAGGGTACTTAACGCAATGGTACAAAGCTAGCTGGGACCACCTAGCCAACCACCATAGTACTGTCGAAAAGGCAAAGAAAAGTAATACATGAAAAACAGCTGACATATGAAGAAATTGTAATTATACCCCTTGAATACATTAGTATTAGTCTTGAGGATACACAAGTTCAGGACAAGGAGATATGGCAGGCATAAAGTGGGGAGGGAGTGACCAGGAGGTCTGTAAGACTAGCGGCACAGAATGATCTGGGCACTATGTCAGGAGATGAGGCCCAAGAAGCAGGAAGGGACGGGGATGTGAATAGTCTTGTAGGATTTTTGTCACAAAAGTTAAGCTTGAAGGGGTGAGTATGGCCACAGAGCTCACTGTGTACCTACAGTAAGGCACAGAGGTATTACATGGTGAGATTCATGTGTTGGGGTTGAGGAGTGTGGGGTTAGAGTTAGGGACAACTATTAGCTAACTATTTTGATAGCATAAAAAATGATAAGCTAAGTCATGGTGGGAGGGAGAGAAAATTCAGAATGTGAGAGAAATGAATATGGCAAATAAAAATGTTCCTCCTTCTGGCCTCATCAGTCAAATTATTCTGCATTGAAACTAATGCCAGTGACTAGCAATGATCTTCAGGCTGGTTGAAAATAAGACATATATATGTTCTGTAGCTCAAACTCACCTGGAGATTTAATTCTAGCTCATTTCAACGTTTAGTTTGCATTTCTGAATGAACCAACCAGGTATGTCAGGGACTTCTAATGCTCACCAACTTCTGTTCTCCCCCTTTGCATATAGCTAAACCATATTTCTATTCTCTTATAAGATTAGACATGATCATGAGAATAAATGCGAGCCAAGAGACTATGAAGGAAAGTAATGGACATCAATACTTTCAAACTGTATGTTGCAAAAGACAGTTTTTTCTTTCTTGTCCATGTGGATCAAAACTTTTGTAGACTACATTATAAATGAAATACCAGAAAAAACGAAATGGAAAAACAAAGGGATAGAAACAAACCCCAATTATTAGATAAATATAGTAGACATAAAGCCATCCTATCAAAGCTACTATAAAATTTTCCAAAGACTTACTTTCCATTCTGTTCTTATCTTGTTCTCGGTTTGTTACTAGTAACAAACTGAAAATTGACACCAGTGTGTGAGGTTCATTTGGGGGATCCACCCTACTTCTAGGTCTGTCAAAAAATAATTTTTTTACATCTTCGGTCATCTTTGTATAGTTATTGTTTCCCTTAGGTGTGACTCCTTCACCAATAATCTGCCCATATGGTGCCACCCTGATCCTCCAGGTCTCCCACCCTCTGATCACTCCAATTCCTTTCTCCCTGAAAGGAGTAGTTTGATGACCAGTCCACTGATCTCATCTTTTTCCTAGAACCTTGTCCTTTTCCTGGTTGAGGACTTGTGCTCTTGGACTGCAGCAGACTAGGCTGCTCTGATCCTCATGAGTAGCTGGGAGGCAAGTAGCCAGGCAGAGCACTTCAGGAATCTCTTGTAGGGCAGGTATGTAGAGGGAGTCTCTGGACTCCTTGACATTGGAACTTCCTGTGTGTGGTATAGGAACCTGTCCATTTTCTCCAGACCAGTGTGGTCTTTGAGTTCTGTGCCTCCTCATTCACACTGATTGTGTCCCACCCAGTCCTCTGATGACTGTCACATGATATTGCTTCTGAAGCTTTTTTTTTTTTTTTTTTTTTTTTGAGAGTAGGTATCTTGCTGTATTGCCCAGGGTACCACAGACTCAAGTTGCCCGGGATACTGGGGACTCAAGCAATTGCTTCTGAATCTTATAGCTCTGGTGTTGGGAATTCAACACTCAGCCACTGCGAGTGGAAAAGTTCCCTGGTGGAGAGAGCCTCTAGCAGGTGGTCAGTTCACCTCCTCTTGACTCTTTTCATGGTTCTCAATCCAGCTGTGGAACCCCAGCCACATCTCTGAAGTTTTTCTCCCCCAAGTGGAAAATGAGGGGACCTCACTCATTTTGCATGCATCTCTGGAACCGGGGTTTGGATCCACAGACCCTGGAGATGTTGTAGGCAAAGTTCTGTGAAAGGTTGCCATACCATCTTGTCCCAACCCACTCTGTTTGGGTCTACCCCAGCTGGTGATTGTGCCCAGGACTTTGATTTGTACCTCTTATCTCCTGAAGCATTGCCGCTGGATTACCTGAATTACAGATGCCTTATGCCAATGTGATTGAAGTAGGAGTAAATTGCCCTTCCCTCCACCACTGCCTGTGAGCTAGCTCATGCTGGGGTGTGCTGGGGCTCCCTGCCCAAGGCAGGGCCACATTGGGGCACCTGGGTCATGCCTCTGGCCTGACTGGAACTAGGGTCAGGCATGACCATGTGGAGGCAGACCCTTGCATTCCCTTCCCCAAGCTGAAAACCCCATATTCCTGCATGTCTTTTGTAGACCTTTCTTAAACCAGATTGTTGAAAAGCATTGAGGAGGGGACTGTCCTACTACCCTAGACGCAAGAAACTTCTGTTGTATTTGAGATGTTACTCCTGTTTGGGTCTATATGTGACAGCAATTTGTCTGCTAATCTAATACAGTGTTTCCGCTAGTTGTCTCACAAGAGTAATTTTATGAAAAAACCCACTAAATGTTAAAGTGAGAGTCTAAGAATAAGCTGTGAGGATGGAATATGGTATACTGACTGATGTTCACAGAGAAATGACCAAAGGTTATAAAGATATTTCCTGTTGTAGAAGTACCTTAATACTAAAATATTTCTATAGCTGGTCCTCATTGAGATTCTGCAGGACCTCATTTCAGGAAAATATTCCATTTGAGAAAAAGTTGATGAGTTTCTCTCCAGTTTAAATAGTAAAATGACAAAGATGTGAAATATATAAAAATAACTTACTTAATAAAAAATAGTAAAATGGTATAGTAAAAAGATAGACATGGGGCAATCTTGTATGTAGTAGCTACTCAACAAATATTTACTGACGCTGAATCTGAATGTTCAAGATTTTCTGGGCATGGATTCATCCCTAGGTCAGACCTAGAATGAGAGTCTTTTCAACGCCCGGTTCAGCCATGCTGCGGGGCCCTGAGCCCCCAACTACCCAAACTGCTGTGCTCCGTTAGGGGTTCCGGGAGCTCAAGGTAGGGGGCTCCGCCGCATGCCAGGGGCCAGGGTAGTGGGACCTGCTGCCTCTCCCCATCACCATACCACGAGGTGCTGGGGAAGGCTGGGGGAGACCCGCCCTCACGCCTTGTTCAGCCATGATGCTGCCAGGCACAGAGCCCCCCACCAGACGCACGGGCTGGGGGTGGGGGTGGGGGCAGGACGGACGGATGGATGGACAGACGGACTGGGAATTGGCAGAGGGTTGTGAGTGGCAGGGGTCATTCCCTCTGGTCTTCTCCAAATCCAGTCAACCCTCACCAGAAGCAACTAAATCAGCGACTCAACAGCAGTTGCACACTAATACAGATATGGAAAACAAAGAAGTATTCCAGAACAACGAACATGTCGGATCCATGGGCCACAGGGTTATAAGACTGATTATAGTGACAAACTACCTCAGAAATACAGCCACTGAGATCTACAATGATGGGAATGGAATTTCCCATTGAGAGATGCCTTCAACATGATCAAAGGACCCTCCCACCTTAGGGGGTGAGGAAAGCCACAGAGACGGGCAGTAGCCCCACAATGAACCAGGACCAACCATCTGCCAGGGCCTATCTCTATCAAAAAAATGGGTGCACAAACTTTGGCCAGGAGAAACGCTCCCAACTCCAGCAACTAGAACTACAAAACAAAGAAGGAGCAAAATATGACAGAAGATGGGTTGGAGCAGCCAATCAGAAAGAAGGAGGACGCCCTGAAAGAACACAATCATGTGTGGACCAGCAGCAAAAAGACACTTGGAATAAGCACAGGCCACTGTGTCCCAGGAAACCACGTCCACATTGGACAAAAGGACACTGCTACAGGAAAGAAGAGGAAGAACCCAAGGGACTAAAAATTAAACAATAAATGGTAGTGAAAGAAGAGATGGAGAGACCAAGGGGATAGGGTGGGGGAAGGGGAAGGAACACCCAAAAGGCAAATGTAAACAAAACTTACTCAATAAAATTGTATATTATTAATAGTAAAAAAGTCTTTTCTATGCAGAAACATATTTCCTAGGACAATTTCCTTCCTCATTTGTTGATTTCTACTACATGAAAGATGAAATCCTTGAGTTACAACTTCCTTTTTTCCTTCTGTAGTTTCAGGATATATCTTCCTCTTCGTGGTAGAGAGTATTGGCAACAGGCATGGTTGCCTGTGTTGTAGACATAAACAGAAAGATGAGTATGTAGATGGCCATAAATCCACTTTCTCAGAAGTAAAAGCAAACAGCTCATTATCCCTGTGCTGGGTATTCCTTTAAGCAAGAGAACTGGTTCTCCAAAGAAAATGTGCAAAGTTAAGGACACTGCCAGCTCTTGGCATGCTAAGGTTTATTTATTTAGGTATCTCATTTATTTATTGACCTCCACAGACAATGAATAATTAACTTGCCTCACTGCCCTACTGCCAAGAGATAGGAGCTGTCCAACGAGGAGGGGGATGGTTGTGGGCAGATGCCAGGGTTCTCCTGACTTGTTTCAAATCATTAAAGAACCTGCACTATTTTCTCCTCTACAACATGTGAAAGGGGATTGTTTTCCTCCCAGAAGGAGAAGATAATATGTAATTTTCTGTAGAAACTCTCTATTGGCAAGCTAGTTGAAGACCCCGCTAAAATAGACAGCTCTATTGGCAAGCTAGTTGAAGACCCCACTAAAATAGACAGCACTTCAAATTTAGTCCTGATTGAAGGTGATGCTCTTTTGAGTTTTAAGTGGAGCACTTGAATTGCACGAGTAAATAACCACATCACAAAACTCTGAGTCCATTTAAATTCCATATTATGATAAACTATGGAGAAAAGACTAAGGAAGGAAAAAAACAGAAAGGGACGGTACGAAGGAAAGAAAGAATCCCAACAACAAAAACAAACAACTACATTAAGAAGGGCAGAGAGTCTAAATGGACACTTTTCCAGAAAAGACATAGAAATGGCCAACAGGCACCTGAAAATATTCTTCATGTCTTATTAGGGAGATGCAAATCAGAGGAAGGAGGTACTCTTGGTGTGATTGTAAATTCATACTGTCATTACAGAAAACAGTATGGAGATTCCTCAAAAAATGACAAATAAAAACTCCATATGATCCAGTTGCTACACTTCTGAGGATCCAGTTGCTACACTTCTGAGTATTTACCTTTACCTGACAAATACAAAAACATTAATTCCAAGAGGTATCTATAGCCCCATACTCATCACAGCGATACCTAAAATAGCGGAGAGTTTAGAAACAGCCTAAGTGCCCACCAGCAGATAGATGAGTGGATAAAGAAGTTCTGGTATTGATACAAGATGGAATGTGGTTATCAAAATAGATAAAATCCTTCCACTTGCAGCAGTATGGAAGTACACAGATGATCTGATGCTTATTGAATTAAGTCAGATGAGAAAGACAAATGTTGTATGAGTTTACTCATGTGTAGTATATGGAGAAAGGAAACGAGTGAACTTAGCAAACACCAAACAAAAAAACCCTTTGAGGCTGTACGACCAAATTAGTGGTTACCAGAGGAGACAGGATAAGTGGGTGGGTAAATTGAGTAAAAAAGGTCAATTGTGTGGTGAAGGCTGGAGTTAGTGGTGAACTTAATGTAGCACACACAGATGCTAATTTACAATGACGCACAACTGACACTGACACATTATAGCGCAGTCTTTTCAATAAAAACATTTTAAAAAGAAATTTAGATGATAAGAAATGAATGGGTGATAAGAGGGACTGAATGTATAGATAAAAAAATTTGAACCAGAGAGGGAAGAAAGAGGCAGGATCTAGAGTGAAAGGCAGAAGAGGCAGAACTAAATTTTCTGAGAATGCCAGTACTAGGAGTTTTACATCCTTATTTCTTATGTGTCCAATATACATTCATCATATTTTTAACTTTTTCTTTTTTTGAGACTAGGTCTCGCTATTTTTGCCCGTGGAACCGCAGGCTCATGTTGCCCGGGGTACCACAGACCCAAGCAATCCCCAATCTCAAGCTTCCCAGGTAGCTGGGATTACAGGCATGTGCCACCATGCCCAGCGATATGTTTTTGGAACTCGGGCTCACTACGTGCCCCTGGCGGGACTTGAACTGCGATTCCTGGCCCCAGCCGCGGCTTCCTAGGCCACCGCTTACAGGCATGCGCCACTTTGCCCAGTCAACATCTTTAACAGGGAGTGACAGGATCACATGTATGTTTTTAAAAGTTAACTCTAGATTCAGAAAGAGGCCTGGGTGTGTGTGTGTGTGTGTGTGTGAAATGAGGTTCTGTGGGCTGTTGTGCAAGTCTAGGAGGGAGACCACATTGGTTTGGATCAGTATGATGGCAGGAAAGGTACAGAGAAGCAGAGAGAATTATGGAATTTTTAGAAGAACCAAAGGAATTAAGCCTGTTTAATATGTTTTCACTGTTTCTCCTACTACTCCCATAGAAGTTACCCATTTCTCATGTCTATTTCCCTCTGTCCAAGGTGGCCCTGTAGGGTAACCACTAGTCATATGTGGTTTTTGAGTTTCTGAAATGTGGCTGATGCAAGGTGAGGTATGCTCTAAGTGTAAATACACATCGAATTAGAAAAACAAAGAATGTGAACTATTTTATTAGTAATGCTTTCTTGTTGATTCTGACAGTGCTGTTTTCAATATATTTGGTGAAATACATTGTCAAAATTAATTTTATTTGGACCTTTTTAATTTCTTAATGTGGTTACAAGAAAACTTAAAATTATATAAGTGGCTCACATTATCTTCCTATTGAATAGCAGCAGAAGAACTGAAGTGTCTTCTGGATCTAGCATTTAATAAGTATACATGGAATGAATAAATAAATCCTATTCTGCTGGGGCACATTCAATTTCTGACTACAGGTATATATTAGTGATGAGTTTTACATTTCAGTATTGGCAGATATTGTTGACAATGTTGGTTTTTCTCTTGGCTAAGAAAGAATATGCTTTCTAAACCAGCTGCACCCCAGCACTGCCCAGAATTTCACCAAAAATTTTAGAATACTTCCATGGTTCTCCTACTTGTCTCTAAAATTCCAGGGATTTATTTTGTCTTCTTGGGGACATGGTTTTCTTTCAGATCAGTTGATGGCTCTGGAAATGAATGGCACAGATCTGGTTCAATGACACCATCATAAGGTGTGCATTCTAAAAGCAATGACTGAAACCTAAAACCTCCAAATAAAAATGCAAAACTCTTCTGAAGCTGTGATTTTATTTTCACCAAGTAGTTTAGCATCTTGCTTCTACTGGGTCCAGTTGTTTGATGAAAAGGAGAGGAGCCACAGACCCAGGTGACTGCACTGTCAAGGCCCTTCTGCCACTCCCACGTCTGAAGACTCAGCACACTGCTCTTGCTTTAGTGTATTGAAGCTTACTTACAGTGTGCTCAGCTGTCACACCACATCAATCAGAAAGAACAATTTCATGAGCCAGTAGGAGTCTGGCTTGTTGTATTCTCAAAACCCTTTTAATTAATTCACTAAAGTCTTTAAGGAAACAACTCAGTAAATCGCTTTGACAAATTTCCACCGCTTAGCAGTCTGACAGTATTAAAATAAACTAGATCTCCATGTTCTACTTTAACCTTTGCCAAACACACTAAAAACTGACTCTGGCTTAGAGCAGAAACACAAATTCAGCGTTAATTCCTCTGTGGCAGCATGGAGCTTGGGTGCAAAAGCTTCCAGTGAAGGAGAAAAGGGGAGCTGGGCCCACTAAGCTTTGACTTAAATAACTGGAATAAGATGTATAAACCTCCTCCCCTCCCATCTGTGTGTCAATGGAGCTTAGATTTCCCATGTTTAGACAAAGTTCTCACGTTCCACACTGACAAAGGTTAGGGCCTACTAGTTGATTAGGCATACTTTTTTCCCCTGAAAATTTTAAGTGGTTCACATTTCAAGGTCAAGAGCTTTCATGTGGTAAAAAGTCTGCAGGAAAGAGACGTTCACAGTGCACTTCATTGATGAAATGCTAGAGGGCCCCCACCCTGGTATTTTCCCTTGTGTATAGTATGGGATGTGCTATGTTCATTCATTCAACTAGTATTTATTGTGTTTGCTCCATGCAAAGTACTTTGGAGGTTGTCAAATCAGTAATACTAATGGCCATCATTTAATGAGTCTCTATTACGTTCTAAATCCTTTAAAATGCACAATACTGCAAGGAGATTAAACACTATTTCACTGGAGGGTAAGACAGGGTCCCTTTCACAAAGATAACTGGTATTTAGCATGCTATAGGCTGTATGTATTCAAAATTCTAAATGCTGCTTTTAATGAAATTAATAGTATGTCAGACTGTTTAAACTGTAGTATCCAGCAGTGTTCACCCCCTAAAAGCTTGTTGACAATGTCAATCAGGAGTCTGTTTTCTACTTAAACAGCAAAAAAGACCAAACCAAACAAAAAACCCATAAAAATTTAATTTCATGTGGCAAATAAAGGAAAATTTCCTAAATCCGAAGGAGAAATTACTGTATTACCTGTCATTGAGTTTTTAAAATAAATCTGAATTTAACCTGGGCTGAGCTAGGTATAATCTTACGCAGTTGAAGCCAGGAGAAGTATTTAGAATGAAGCAAAACATACACTCAAAGTCATCACCCATGGAAATGGTCATTGCTTACCAGGGTGAAGTGTCAGGGAGCCGACCTCCATTTGGCAAAATTGCTATCCAATAAGGAGGTTTGAGCGCAGAAGACAAAGCCGAGTCCTGGAGGCCTTTGAAAATGTTCATTTACATCTAAATTTATTTGAGAGATTAAATGTAGGAAAAACTGTTTTTAAAATCTCATTTTATATTCTCTTCGGGTCATTTCATTTTCTACACTCTTAAAATATGGCTCCTTCAATGCAGTCTGAAGTCAAGAGAACATGATGACAAAAAGAAACGATCAAAAACAAACAAGCAAGCAAGCAAACAAACAAACAAAAAAATTGCTCTTGACCACCCAAGGCGACTCTAGGGTTCTGGAGCCCTCGGCCTTTCCTGGACTCCCCGGCCGCCAGCGACCCCTCCTGGGCGGCGGGAGCACAGCATAGCATTCCAGGCGACACAGCCCTTTCCCGGACTTCAGGGTTTTCTTCTCTCAGCCACCCGCCCCCTCTGGCTCCGGCCCCGGTCGCCCCGCGCCTCCGCGCCCTCGCGCTACCCTGCCCCGGGCCTCCAGGGCTCCCGCGGGACCGGCTCGGGCTACCCACCCACCCACACATCCAACGCCTTCTTTTTCCCCTGAAAAGTTTCTAGCTGGCAGGGACTACTTTCTTCTAATGTAACCTTCCACCAAACTGGAGGGAAAAGTTACCCGAGGTCGGAGGAGGGTAGAAACGCTGAGGGCACCCGCGGGAACCCGGTCTGCTGCAAGAGGCAGTCTTATCTGAGCGAGTTGCTTGAGCCCAAGCCAGGGTCGTGTTCGCTGGGTTAATTACCAAAGATGCACGATGATGCTAAATTTTTAAGATGGAGATTTAAAAAAAAAATTAATATAGATTCGAGTGGGCAAATGGTTCCTGTCTTCAGACCTTGCAGTTGGTCCTATGGATTATTCTCGGGCCAACCCCTCCCCCTGGCATCCTATCGGGGAAAGCTAGGTTTCCTGGAAATGACTTCCTAAATCCTGGAGACAAAAGTCAAACCTAGAGATCGCCCTTTTGGCCAGTTGGCTGAATTCTATCCGTATTCTGGCGAGGTAAACTAATCTGCAGACATATTTAATGATTAGGAAAACCCACTAGACCCGTGTATTTCAAATTGTGAATGGCTAAATCAGTTTGACAAGGATTATGAAGGAGGAAAAGAGGAAGGAGCCAGCATAAAATAGAAAATACGACGAAATAAGGGTCAGTATTTTTTCATGAAACCTGCACCGAATGGAGATGCAGGATATTTTCTTTTTGTGTGTGCTGTTAAAAAAAAAGTTTGAAAACGGGGGAAGTATTTTAGGACAGTTAGATTGGAGAGGTTTGAAAAAATCATATTACTACTCTGCCCTTGATACTTCACTTAAAGAATAATACAGACCTGAATTATTTTCACTATCATTCTCCCATTTCAACATCTCCTGTTAGTGATTTACGGATAATTTGTCTTCTTAAAGCTAATATCTCAGTAAATAAAGATGTTATTAAAATAGAGCAATTCTGCCTAGTTCCCTTTTTCCTGCAGCTCCTTCCTCTTTCACCTATGACACCCACTTTCCTCCCTTTGGAATGTGTTCAAAATCACTATCCCTAGTGCTGTCTCAGGAAACCTGGGCTTGCTGGACTAGCGTGGAATCAATATCTCTTGTATCTATTTTATTTTTATTCATTTAAAAATAGGTATTTTTCTTTTTCCCCTTCCTTCAGAGTTTCTAGTTCCCCTGTATGTGTAATGTGAATCCTGAAGCATTTGAATTTGATTTAATCCCTCTCACAGGGCAAGCTGTCTTTTGTGCTAACCAGGGCTGCTGTGCATATTCTCTTTATTATGCCCTGGCCCCTCTGCACACTCTCATGTCATTCCTACCATTTGCATTTGCATTTGTTCACCATTTGAATCCAAAAGCCTCTATGTACATGTGTATGAAGCTACTGGAAGTAGGGAAACACTCCTCATTGTCAGTCTGGGCTTCTGGCCCAGCAACATTATATATAATTATATTATAATTATGTAATATATATGTATTACATGTAGCATATTATCTATAATAATATAATTATTTCAGTTATAGTAAGAGTTAACATTTACTCAACAATATTCTGTGATAAGCATCTTCAGTTAGTAAAGTCTCCTAACATCCTTGTTTCACAGTTGAGAACACCGAATCCAAACCACTAGACCGCCAGGGAGCCGGCCTGTTTCACCGTTGAAATGGCTTAGACAAAGTAGAATAATGGCTGTTTAGGCAGGATGAACCCAAGCAGTGTACCATGGAGTTCAGAAGTACAATATACTTCCCCTATAGTCCGTATACAGGGTGGAGGACTATTCCCCTGCAGCCTCTTCCCCTGACTCCAATTCTCTTTTCATTGACTCTCTTGATACTGATGCAGGACATTTGCCCCAAAGACCTTCTGCCTAAAAGCAGTTTTGGTATCAGTGCCATTGAGTCTGTTCCTTTATGTCATGACTTGTTAACTGAAGAGTATCAGGCACATTCCACAGATCTGCCCACCAGGCAGGGGGTGGGGGTCAAACTACTAACATGGACCCAGAAGGGGAGCGCCCCTTTACCACGTGCTGGGAAAGTCAAACACACAGGTGTCCTGGAAGAGAGGAAATACAACTGTTAGGGACTTACTGAACTGCTTTTATATCCTCTCCATGTCCATCATGGATGAGGGCTGTTCAACATTTTGAGTATCAACCCTGGCGATAAATCTTGGAGTTGATCTATGAGATTGTCAAGGTCTCATGGTCCTAGACCTTGTAGCTCTAGGAAGTACAGAAACTGGAATGGGGTGATAGTTTAGTACTGTTGGAAAAGTAATGTTTGGAAAAATAGCCCAGTTCCTTTTCTCCTGTTTGAATATAAGATTGTCCTTAGCTGACTCTTGGTACCCATCTGCTTGGGGGAGGTAAAAATTTTTTACAGAAACAAACCGAACATGGTGGTGCATGCCTGTATGTGGCAGCCTAGGAAGCTGCGGCCAGGGTCAGGGATCAAGGTTTGAGTCCCACTGGGGGCATGTAGCGAGACCTAGTTCCAAAAAAATAGCTGGTGTGGTGGCACACGCCTGTAATCCCAGCTACCTGGGAAGCTGAGGCTGGGGATTGCTTGAGTCTGCCAGCAACGTAAGCCTGCGGTTCCACGGGCAAAAATAGCGAGACCTACTCTCAAAAAAAAAAAAAAATTGTTATAGAAACAATTGGGGGTCGAGGGGATACTCAGATATCCAGCTTCGGGCATTCAAATTAGGATTTTACAGAAAGACAAGAACCTTCAAAACTAAGTTAGTGATTCAAAAGATTTCCTGAATTTCTTTTAAGTTTGAAAAAAATAAAAAAGTTTCTTTAACTCCCTCAATAGGTCAGCTTGGAATCTGTACTCAGAGTTCTCCCAAAGGGCATGACCTTCTGACCCCAGTTCCTGTGCTCCTGGTAGGATGAGACATGGAAGAAGGCAGGAAGCCTATGTTTTTTTAGTTCTAAGAGATAATGGAAAGAAGGGGAATGACGAGAGGTGGGGAGGGAAGGTCATTGCCTGTGTGTCCTGACCTCTCCTCTCCAGCCTTTTTTTCCAAGCAAAATTCTCACAATTACTGAATAACCAACTAGTGCAGGAGTCTAGAAACACAGAGGGAAATAATTTTCTAATAAAACATGTACAAATAATATGATTTTTTAGCATGATACAGCCAGATGTTAGTGACCTTGATGCAACATGTGTATCATCTCATGTGCAATTCCTTTTAAGGCCCACTTTACTCTTCTTGATGTCTCTTCTTAGATTTGTACCTCATTTTATCAATAGCTTTCAACCCAGTCCATTGGGGAAGGAGGTGAGCTGCTTTTGTTTCTTTGCAGGAGACATACTGCTTGGCCCTGAGGACTAGGCCTTGAGGGAGGACAGGGTGAGGAATAGTCAACCGCACATAACCTGATGGTGGGAAGAGGGAGATGAGGAGGGCATCTGAGAACTGGAGGGAATAGTAGGGACAAGTTCTCCCTTAGGTCCCTCTGAGGGGCCCAGGACATGCTGAGCCTCCTCTGGTGTTTCACATCAAAGGAAAGGAAACTGCAGTCAGCAGGAGGCCTTGCTGGATAGTTTTCCCAAGGTGCTGTCAGTGACAGCCATGCTGGCTAAATATCTGACTGAGGAACTTGTTGGAGGGGTGATCTGCAAGGAGAACCTCACAGAAGAGGACTGCAGAGTGAAGCAGCCCTCTACCACCAATGGGCAGGGCCACATGGGCCTCAGACAAAGAACATGTCAGAAGGAGAAAGCAAAATACTGGAGGGTCTCACTTATAAAGCGCATCTAGGTATAACTGAACAAAGGATCAGGAAAAAGACAAAACTTGCTGGGAAACCATAGATCTGAGGCATCAAGCAGGGGAGGGGTAGGAGAGGAATCAAAACATGGGGAAATATAAGAGACTTTGGTGACAGTTAACCAGTGATGCGGTAGTGGGAGAATTATGGGGATTACACCTGCGGGGAGAAATCAAATATGGTACAAAAATGAACAATATTGTAAAAAATTGTTAAAATTTGACAAATTTAAAAAGAATATATTCTGTCACACAGGGTATATTTTTTGGGTCATATTCTTTAATTATCTGAACCTACAAAAATTAGCACATGGTAATATTATGTTATCTGTTAGCTATTTTGTTAGTTAACGGAAGAAATAACAGATTTTTAACTAAAGATTTGGCTGATTAAAGACAATAAACTAATTCTTTTTTTTTTTTTTTTTTTTTTTTGAGACTAGGTCTCGCTATTTTTGCTCGTGGAACCGCAGGCTCTTGTTGCCCGGGGTACTACAGACTGAAGCAATCCCCAGCCTCAGCTTCCCAGGTAGCTGGGATTACAGGCGCATGCCACCATGCCTAGCTATTTTTTTGGAACTAGGGCTCGCTACAGGCCCCAGGCGGGACTTGAACCGCAATCCCTAGCCCCGGCCGTTTTGCTTCATAGGCTGAAGCTTACAGGCATGAGCCCAGCCTGACAGTAAACTAATTCTTAAAAGTTATTCCAGCAATTTTATAAAAGGTGCTTGGGCACAGCAGAAGAGTTGGAAAGAGACTTCTGCAAAGATGAAGTGAAATGGCCAACCAGTATATGAAAAAGTGTACAATATCACTTATTATCAGGGAAATGTAAATCAAAACCATGATGAGGCACCACTTCAAACTGGTGAGAATGGCCCATATTAAAAAAACTGGAAACAACAAGTGTTGGTGAGGGTGTGGAGAAAAAGAAACAAATTCTCTTACAGGGCTGATGGGAATGAAAACTGGTCCAGTCACTAGGGAAAGCTGTGTGGAGGTTTCTCAGGACACTAAAGTGGATGGATTTACCTTATGATTCAGAAATTCCATTCCTAGAAATCTACCTAGAGGTCATAAAAGCACTAGTTTGAAAGGAAACCTGCACTCCTGTCTTTATTGCAGCACATTTAAAATAGCTAAGGTACGGAAACAACATAAATGCTCTAAAATAGATGAATGGATCAAGAAGATGTGGTGTATACAAACAATGGAATACTACTCAGCAACCAAAAAGATAAACAAGTATTATTTGTAGCAACCTGAATGGTCAGAAGGAAAAAGAAAAATACTAATGGTTTCACTTATAGGGAGAACATAGGAAAACTGAACAATGGGCCAGGAAAAAGAGAAAACTTGCAAGCTGACCATAGATTTGAGGTAAACAGCTAGGGAAGAGTAGAGAGAGGGAAGAGAGGAAGAAAGGAAGGAATAGGGAAGAGCACAAAGGACTATGATGAGGGTTTATGGTGTTGCGATGATGGGAGAACTATGGGGACAATACCTGAGGTGAGAACAATGATGTAAGAAAATAAAAAATTTTTTTAAAGAAATCAAAAATAACAACAAAAGGATATATGAACCCAGGATACAAATTATTTAAAAGAGGTACTATAAGGTGAAAAATTTGAAAAAGAGTTAAGTGAGCATAATCACATTTCATCAAGTCTCACAGAACTCTCATGTTATGGTAGAGGAGATTTTAAGAATTAATAATGAAAGCTATGGAGTAACTGGTATAAACTAGGTACTGTGCTAGGCATTTCTGTATTCTATCTCCAATACAATAACCCTGCAATGCCTGTAATACCAAGCTCTGCTCACTTCTCCACAGTTTCCCTATTCAGGTGTTGTTTTTTTTTTTTTAACCCGACTAAAATATTTATTAGGTAAGAATTTTACAAACATTATTCATATTAGTAATAATGGTGGGAGCTGGAGCATATTGCACCTTCTCCAAGAGGCAGGGTAAGAAGACTCTTCTCCAAGAGCCAGAGTGGTGGGATAGTGGCTCTTTCCAAGATCGTGGCTCTGTAGCCTGCAGATGTCAGCCCTCACACCCTCCTTGAACTTGTGGGCTGGGTTGCTGATCCATTTGGTGTCAGGATTTCTTCTGATAGTTTTATGGAATGCATCCAACAGGAAAGCCTCAAAGAATTTCTAAGTAGAGTCTTCACCAACCCAGTAAGAATTTGGGACTCTCCAAGCCTCACAGTAGCATCCAACTTGCTCCTTGGCAACAGAGTGAAGGTTTTGAGCAAAATTTTACTGGTTAACATCACGAAAACAGGCTTGTTGTAGGTTGTACCTTATGGACCTTGGTATTTGCCCACATGAATCTGATATATGATATAACCCTGTTTGACTTTATGTCTCAGTCTGTGTCCTTTGTGAGGTTAGGTTAATGGATGGGGTCCTGTGGAACAGCTGAGAGCTGGGGAATCCTGAGAAGAAAATGCATCACTTGGACTGCTTCTTCCTCTATATCTCCTAGATGCACCTGAAAGTCCATCCAAGCTTCTGACTCCTTATTCTTTTTTTTAGATTAATTACAGGCCCCAGGCGGGACTTGAACCGCAATCCCTAGCCCCGGCCATTTTGCTTCATAGGCTGAAGCTTACAGGCACGAACCCAGCCTGACAATAAACTAATTCTTAAAAGTTATTCCAGCAATTTTATAAAAGGTGCTAATTTATTTTTGTTCTTTAAATCACAACCTTGGTAAATAGTTCTTGGGATACATCTCCTACCCTCCTCCTTTGGTACCCCCTCCATTCTCTCAAATTCCATTCTTTATTATTAGCCTATGCTAAGTCCATTAGTCTCCTTCTTTCCTGTGGTAGTGTTCTTTCACTGGGTGAGGAACTGTGTTTTTGAAACCAGACAAACCTTGCTGGTAGGTTTTCAGTCTTAAGATTGCATTGGGTGGCCAGTTTATATCTATTTGTGGTCTGGCCATGCTTTCTCAATGCAGTCCCATCACTGTTGCTTTGCTGCTGGTTCTGGCATCAGATTTAGGGGATTTCACCCCCTGTCAGTGTTGGTGAAGAAGTTTCTCTGTGGATACAGGCATCCATGAGTGGCCATTGTAGATCATCTCCTCTGTCTAATTTTGCAGCTCTGTTGTGGGGCCCATACCCTCCATTTCTTGGCCCTCCTCTCCTCTCCTACACACAAATGGGCTCCATGACTGAAAATGTTTGCAAAATTTTGTGTAATATGTGCAAATGTGCACTATTCTGGGGAGATAATCCATAGTTTTCACAGAGACTTTTAAGAAACTCATAATGCAGAAAAGGTGAACTTTTCTAGTATAGCTATAAAATATCCAAATAGGAAAAGCAGAGATCAAGGCTGCCAGGAAGCAGAGTGGGGAGGAAACAGGAGACTCATGTTCATACTTGACTTATAGTACTTACACTGATGCATTACACATAAACTGAGAAATGAGAATTAATTCCTGGATGATGTTAAATAACTTTCCTCCAATGAAACAATTATAATATGGTGAATCTTGACACTTTCACATATTCAAATTTTAATAGCATTATGCTTCATTAAAAATCAAATGGTCTTGGTTGTCATAAGAGATGGTCTTCCTGGATCTCACTCAGCCATAAGAACAAATGAAAAGAATATGACCAGTGTTGTACACCAGTAATTTTTAAAACTTAGTTCTGGAGGATAGCTAAGTACAGTAAGTCCTCAATGAACACCACCCATATAAGTTCTTGGATACTTATTTTAGCAAAATAACATA
>PVHY01016021.1:0-34712 GCA_004024945.1 Uropsilus gracilis
GAGGGGGATCTTGATTATTCATTAGTGATATTAATATCAGCAAAAAGTCAAATATTTAAAACTTAAAATTTCTGGGCTTCAAAAAACAATACAACTTGGGCCCTGGAGTTGGAACTTGAGTCTCAGGTAGGATTTGTTTGGGGTGAAGGGAGACACCCCACAAGGGCCTCTCGGTGCCCCTGTGTGAAACTGCCCAACAGCTTCTCGCTGGTCCAGTCCAGGCCCAATTCGAGTCACGGTGACACCTCCTGCTGGCCAGGCTGTGCTGGGTGCTTCCCTGCATGTATAATCTCATCTAATTCTCAGTGGATGCACCTCTTAAGTAGAGCTCGAAGGACTTGCTTTCAATGGAGAGTGGAGCAAGGCACAGAGGGAGAAAAATGTTAGAATTTCCCCCCACACCATCCCCCTTGTCCCTCACGACAGGGCTCTCTTAAAGGTAAAAGTGACAACTTGCACCACGTAAATATCATCTACCTCCTCTTGGGGTTCCCAGGCTTTAGGATATGAGAGCGATGTAAACACAAAACTGTCCGCTGTAACTGAGGTCCCCTCAACCCATTGTGCTCAAGTGCTCCCGTATCTGTGAGGTCCCCCAGGCCAGCCCCACACCCCTCCTGCCTCCCAGTCATGTCCCACCCACCTGCGCGTCCATGCTTGTCAAGGGGTCCCTCCTCTCTAGGATTTGGGTGCCTGAGAAGCAGGCCTGGCATTTTGCCTCCTTAGCCTTTGTTTCCCAGAAGTGGGAGTCCCACTTCTTAAAATCTACCCAAAGGACACCAAAGCACTAATTCAAAAAGACACCTGTACCCAGTATCACAGCGCTATTGACAATTGCCAAGATATGAAAACAACCCAAATACACCCAAACTGATGAATGGTTGAAAAAGATGTGGTCTATGTATACTGTGGAATATTACACTGCGACCAACACCAACAAATATGAAGCATTTATGATGACATGATGGACCTAGAGGGAATCCTATTAGCAGAAATAAGAAAGAAAAAGACAGAAACCATATGATCTCACCTATAGATGGGACATAGGAATAGCAAACAAAAAGATAAGAAAAACCCAGAATAAGCTGACAGTGGAACTGGGGCAGGCTCCCCCACCAGGGGAGAGAGAAATTGGGGAAGGGAGGAGTACAGGAAAATCAAGAGGAAGGCCCTCAGGTGATGGGGTGGAGGAAGAACCCCGGGAAATGCAATGTTGTAATATATGTACCTATACTTACATGTATGCTTATATGCATGAATACATATGCTTATGTATGCTTATATGCACGAATATACAAACAACAAAAAGACTGATTAAAAAAGAAAGATAGAAAGCCTCTTGCATAAATGGGTGAGCCCTGGACAGCCTCAGAGACCCAGCTCCCGTTGGAGGCGACATTATCTTGGCCCCCCTCTGCCTGGGACCCTGCTCCAGGGGGGCTGGCCAGCTCTGGCAGCTCGCTCCTGGGTGCATTACGCGCAGCCAAGCTTCTGATGTGACCCCCTCCCTGTGCATCACCAGGTGACTACAGCACAAACAACGGACCCTCTACGCCGGCCAAGGAGGGAGACACCGACCGGCCGCAGCGGGCCTCAGACAGCAAGTTCCGGGGCAGAGCCAAGCGGAGCAGCGACCCCTCCCCGGCCTGCGACAGCGAGATCGAGGTAAGTCTGCCTCTGCCCGGGGAAGGGAGGGCATCGCCTCCTGTGCCCGAGACAGGACTGGGGGGCAGAGCGCTCCCGAGAGTCAAGTGTTGGAGAGAAGAGCGCTTGCTGAGAAAGCAGGGGCCATTAGGTTGACCCCAAAGAGGGACTGTGGCTCCCAGGACAGCCAAGTACAGGACGTCTGAGGCTTCGGCAGGAGACTGGCCTGTGGCTCACAAACCCGGACTTTCCAGGCCAGCAGAGCGGGGGCAGAGCTGGGACTTTGCCTTTCGAGCAAATTCCACGCTGCTGCTGCTGGGGGGGGGGGGGGCACCTTTTGTGAGCCCCAAGCAAAGCGGAGCTCCCAGGTGGGCCAGGGTGCCAGGGTGGCGGTCTCAGCCCTGCTAGGCAGGAGAGTCACGGGGAGGGGGCGGGGGGGCTCTGAGCAGCGGTGCTCAGGCCCTTCGCAGGAATAAACATCGCAGGGCAGAGAAGGGCCCCTGGGGTTGCGGATGCTGCTTGGCTTTGCTCTGCCTGGAGCGAGGGCGCTGGCTCGAGTGTGCACCAGTTCCGGGAAGGTCTCTCCGCTTGGGCGGCACGTGATACTCTCCTTGAACGCTGAGAAGCTTCCTGCCCCGGCTGGCGCGTGGAACCTTGGGACAGAGTCTCCGGTCTGGGCACACACCCCCACCCCCCCTCCGCGCCCCGGTGTCTGGTGTTTCCAGCCTGTAGCCCAGATAACTGCAGGCCGAAGGGATGCTCCTAGTGCTGTTAGGATAAACGGCCAGCACTGACAGCTTCCCCAGAACACAAGCACAGGCGGGAGAGGGGGAAGCACATGTAAGGTCAGGGCCGAGGGCCACCCGCAAGAGCCTCTGCCCTCACGGGGGGGGAGCGGCCATGGGAGCCAGTCCAGCTTTCTCCACGGAGGGCAATCACGCAGCCGAGTGTGAGGTGGTGCTGGCCAAGCCTATATCCCTGCCGGAACTGCACCCGCATTATCACGCCCCTGCTCGTGGTTCCACGCGTTCTACACAGCAGCTGCCCACTCGGATGTGCTGAGGGCCATCACTGTCATCACTCCCTTGTCCCTGGACTCCCAGTCCTCGTCCTGCCATGGCATGAGAAGCCCCCTGTCATCATTGGGGCCCCTCCCTTCCCGGAATGACATGAGACTGCTGGGTCCCTGTGGTCCTAGAAAGCAAAGCAAACGTCCCTCCTACCTAACGAGGCTGGGTCGCCGCCCGCTTCTCCATGGCCAGTGCCCGAGAGGCCAATTCGCCGTGCTCGGTGTTGGGGCAGAAGTCCTCGTGGAAGACAAGAACCTCAGGAGCCGCTGCCCTCCTCTGCCTGCATGCGGGAGAAGCCGGCGCTGGCTGCTTTGCAGAAAGGAATTTACCAGAACAGCACAGAGAGGACACGGTGCTACTGAAGTTGGAAAGAACTACGCTGAGGTACCTGAGAACCTAGGACCTCTTCACTGAGTGTCCGATTCCCCGGTGCTACTGAAGTTGGAAAGAACTACGCTGAGGTACCTGAGAACCTAGGACCTCTTCACTGAGTGTCCGATTCCCCGGAGCCAGCACAAGCTAGGCATGGGCCTCATGCCTGCCCTTGCTGACAGACCCACTGACAGAGCACACAGTGGGATTAGAAAACCAGCAAGGTGGAAGCTGTGGGGCACAGGCGGGCAATGCCCACCACCGGAGATCTGGCATTTAGCCAGTGCTCACCAATAGACTATACTAGTCAGTGTTCGCTAGTGGAGTTAAACTTATTAACTGCTATACACTAAGGCAGCACTAGTTAACCATGATTCATTAGTAGGGAAGTTCTAGTTAGTTGTTGTTGACTAGTAGGACACTGTGGACTAACAGGGCAATACTAGTTAGTCATTGTTCACCAGTAGGGATATGACTTGGGTGCTGTTGATTAGTAGGACAGTACTAGTTAATCACCACTAACTAGTAGGTTGGTACTAGTTAGTCTCCATTGACCAGTAGGGTGGTACAAGTAAGTCACCATTGGCCAGTAGAATGGTGCTAGTTAGTCATCTTTGGCCAGTAGGATGGTACTAGCTAGTTGTCATTGGCCAGTAGGACAGTACTAGTTAGTTGCTGTTGATTAGTAGGACAGTAATGTTTAGTCACTGTTCACCAGTAGAGCCTTACTAGTTAGCCACTGTCCGCTAGTAGGTTTGGAGTGGTTGCTTATGATAGGTATCTAGTCCATCACCCCGATGGCATTAAATTATCTTGAACATCATACCTGTCCCCTACACATGGTCCACCCCCTGCAGTATGCCAGCAGCCGTGTCCTCTGAGAGCTTGACCACCCTACCTACCCAGGGGTCCCGCCACATAGCAAGTGTTCCCACTGATCGTGGGACTGTTCTCAGTCCCAGGGATTCTGTTCTTGCTTTTTTTTTTTTTTTTTTTTTTGCGCTCTAATTCTTAAAACTGCCCCCAATCACACACCACCTTGCAAAGCTGGGTCGAGTTTGCACAATTCCTTCAGTGAGACTGGCCCTTTTCAGAACAGGCTAGAAGAAATGTATTGAGTTCATGTTTTCCCTGCTGTCTTCCCTCCCATTCCTGAGTATATTTTCTACCAGCTTGAAACTAGGGCGCTTCAACACCTGCATTAATATGCTTGTAAGTATATGGTCACCCAACATGGTTTCTGTCCTGGTGGGAGGCAGTGGGGGTGGAGACAGTCTCCCACTGAACTGAGAAGGGGGTGAGGAGTGCCCTGGAAGTCAGAGACTGGGGGGTGATATGATTCTGGAAACATCTGCCCCTTGATTCCGGAGTGAGTGCCATAGGGCAAGTGCAGTTGCAAAGGTGTGAGCTGTGTGTCACTTCTGGGCTTCATGTCAGCGTGGAGGGCTGGCCTGGGTCACACCTCTTAAGTCTTTGGCAGTTTTGCTGATAACTGAAGCCCACAAGAGAGAGATCACATAGAGAAGTGGCAAGGGGGGAAATTCCAAGTGTGTTTTTGTAAAAATCCTTCAGCTGCAGATGCCAGGAACCAACCTGAGCTGATTTAAATGAATAAACAGAATTTGTCTTCAGGAGAAAGGGGTTCTCTTCACGCCAGCAGCAGGAGCACAGCGCGTTGTTCCCAGGTCCTGGGCCCAAAAGCCAACTGGACGGGGAGCTGTGTTCACAGCTTCTCTGTCACCGCCACAGGAAGGTGCTCAATTCCCCAGATAGGACTGTCTTTCCAGTGCCCTTATGCACTGGTTCCAGGCATGGTTCTTCCCCTGGCCCCTTGCCCTGCTTCTAACTGGAACCAGGTTCTAGAGAAGTGTTGAGTTGTCTCCATTTTTCACCCCTTGCTCTCTCTCTCTCTCTGCTGGTGGGCCTTCCCTGGCCTTCCAATCATGCAACTGCCAGCTGCTTCCCAAGGACATTGAGCTGTTTTCTGAGCCCAATGTTAAGTGCCCAAGGAAAGATGGTCACCTACCCAGAGCTGATGATCCACCTGGCCCATTCATGGGGGTAGGGAGTATGGTAGGTAGGGAGCACGGTGGGTAGGGAGCAGAGTCTCCTACAGAACGGCCCCCAGGAACTTACCCACTGAGGATCTAGAGCAGGGGGTTAGAATAGATACAGAAACTAGGATGAAGCCTTTTTAAACCCCAGATCCTTTCCCTTTCAATCAGTGGTTTTCAAACATTGTTTACCGTGAAGATGGTAAGAATGCTACCCTTACATGGTGGCTACACCCATACCCACCCAATAAATTAAACTGAAAAATTCACAAAATAACACTCAGGTTTACGTTTACTTTGGACTCCACCCTCCAATTGACCCTTTTCCTTCTAGTTTCTCTTTTCCTTTCAAGCCATGGCAGATGCCAATATATAAATATGACCATTGGCCCCTACCTCCCAAGAGTTTTCTAAGCTGCCCCACTAACATGGAGAACTGAGTAAGTGGTCCCCACATTGCAGCATTAAGAATAATCTACATTATTCTTGAAAATAATGGTCACCAGAAAAATGAGAAAAACCAACAACATGAAAAATCAATAGGGTAAATGACATGCAGGTACTTTACAAAGCAGAAAAGAACTTAGAAAAATTCTGATTGGTTTTCTTATAAAGATTCGTAGAGATCTTATACTCATCAAATAAGAAAAATGGGTATTTGAAAAGGTACACACAGAGATAAGAAAGAGTGACCGTGATGATAAAAGTTTATAGAAGGACTGGAAAGGAACGCTTAAGAAATCCCTCTGATCAAAAATACAAAATTATAGAAAATATGTTTTTAAAGAATAAGCAATACCAATTTCAAAAGGTCTCGTTTGACTATTGGGAATTTCAGAAGGTGCAAAAGATAGGAGGTTATTTGTACAAATAAGATTGAAACTGCTTCATGTCAATGGTATGAATGGAAAAAGGAAGACCACACCCATGTATATGCTAATGAAATTTGAGAATACCAAGTATAAAGAGCCTTAAAAAGAAAATCCTAACAAGAAAAAATGTAAAGCTTATAAAGATTGAGAACTGGCAAAACATCAGACTTTTTCAGCTGTTCTGGCTATGACAAAGTAATGGAGGCATTCTTTCAAAGATGTAGAGAGTGTTGATTTCTAATCAGAATTCTGTACCCAGAGAAACTGTAGAAGGAAACAAGGATAACAAAAAAAAGAAAAAGACAATAAGGATAACAGCTATGGAAGAATCAAAAGATTACTGGCTATGCACCATTTCACAGAGAGTAACTAAAGGATGTACTTAAGAAAAACAGGGAAGAAACCTGAGAGAGAGAGAGAGAGAGAGCGCATGAGTGTTCAAGAAACAATAGATATGACCCAGAAATGCAGGATAGTTCCCTCCTCTGAGGAAACTCCAGATAACAGCTAAGCAACAATCCTAGAAATGATCTAGTCCACAGTGGAGCATTCCATCTCCAAGCACCAACATTGTTAATCCAGTCTGTGATGGAATTTGACTTTCTAATGATGAACAAACATTTATGATGAACAAGAGAATCAAAGCTACTAACCAAACTCCAAAAACAAAAACAACAACAACAAAAAATAATAGCCAACGAATATAATTTCTGAGTGAGGAAACAAAATTGGCATGATTAAAACTGGGAGGGAATGCAAGGAAAAGAATCCCTGCATCCGTCATGACAATGATCTCCTTAATGTGGCTCAGAGATTATTTTACTGGACACACAGAGTGAAACACTAGCACTTGATTGACTCTGTGTGGAAGACTAATCTCGAGAACTAATCACCAGCGAATGCTCTTTACCGCTCACCAACTTTCAAAGTCAACACACAGAACACAGAAAAGCGTAGTCAGAAAGCCAAATGGACAAACCATTTTACCCACATCGACAATGCAAAGAGTAAGGCTAAAACTTGATAGGTATTAGAGAAGAGAAGAAGGTGGGACACCAATCCACCACCCCTTCTGTATTTGGTCTCCTGCTTTAGTCAAGGGAGAACAGAGTGTCCAAGTGGATGGACTTGGAAATAGAGGGACTCACCTATGGCAAAAACAGAAAGTTCTGGAGAAATGGAGCAGATTACCATGAGCCAAACACAGACCTTTCAGCCCATCCAGTGAGAAGACCTTGTCTGAAGTTGGCAAGACAGTACGCAAAGGCGTAACTAGGAGACTCAGAACTATGGACGTCAGCCCCAGGCTTGCTACCGACAGAGATGATGAGCAGGAGAAGCATCCAGGGTAAGCGGTGAATGTGAATGGTGGTATTTCATTTTGTCAGATGAGTTATACGGATTTTATTGTTGTCTTTGGAACAAATGCCTGCTCTTTCGAGCATTTATGTGCAAGGCTCCTAGGTTCTGGCGTCTGGTGAGTTGATAGGAGTCCAGAGTCAGCCATCGGCACACTCTTTGCAGGGCTGAGGCTGGCTGTGGACGCGAGATATTTCCGTGAGTCGCATGTTTTATGACTTAAAGATAATGTGTTTCAAGACTTCTTTTTCCTCCCAGGGAATGCATTTCTGCAGACATTAAAGTCAGATGCAAGCGGGCTCGTTTGTCTCCATTCTCTTCCTCTCTTTCATCACAGCGTGTGTTCGTGTGGGACCTGGATGAGACAATAATTATCTTTCACTCCTTGCTCACCGGGACTTTTGCATCCAGATACGGGAAGGTAGGACTCCATTTTTGTCTCTCTTTATCTTTCAACATAACGGTCTATCCATGTGGATGCGTCCTGGGAATTGTGGGGGGCAGTTTGGGAACAACTTCTCTCGCTGAAACTGCCCGCTGGGTCAGCGCTCACCTGTGGAATTTTCCTTGACATGTGAAAAGCTAATTAGCCTCCCCTTGTATTGTATCCGTGTCTTGTCTGCCCACACATGGAGCATTCAACCGCCACCTGATGGACTGTGAGCTCATAGTCCCCTGCTCGCTCCCTCCTAAGAGAACCAGGCGAGGCTGCAGCCAAAAGCAGTAATCCTAACTAAAAAACAAGGTAGTGCTTTTCTTCTTCTCTCTTGTTTAGTTTAGCGTCTCTGGCAGACGAATTTAATTTTCCTTCCCCTTTTTTTTTGAGACAAGGCATTTTGTCAACTGCAGTGTGACTCTTAGCAAAAGCTTTGCAAATGTAGCATCCCCCAGCCAGTTGACTTCTGAGCAGATACTCTCAGCTGATTGGTAATGAAACATTGAAACCACCTTCATAATTCAGAAATGAACCCAGATGCTCCAACCCACCCCCGCCCATGCTCAGCCTTCCTTCTGTGACAGCGCACAAGCCACAGGCAGGTGCTCCCGACCTGCCTCTCTCGGGGACACAGGTACACAGGTGGGGGCGGGAGGTGGCGCTTTGGAGGACAGGTAAGTTGTCAGAGGGCAGAGGGCAGCCAGAGGGCAGCCACGCCAAGGCAGCGGCCTCAGGGCCTGGTTGGAACTGTGAGTCTCACCAGCGCCTGGAAAATATTTCTGTTTCTGTTTAGAGCCGGGACTATGACGTGACATCACCTCATGGCTTTCCCAGCTGCTCGTGTATTTTATAGGGGCTCTAACAAGCTGGATGTGTAATTAGCAAGATAGATTTACGTCTGCCGTTACATTGTAAAGAATGTGAAAAGGGTGTTGGTGGTGCAGAAACCTCTTGCCGCCCAGAAATGCTGTTAATACGTCTAGCAGTGCCGGCGGGAAGTCCGGCGCGTTGGGGCCTGTGCGTGGCTGAAGGACAGGATGGCAGAGCCCGGAGCTGCCGAAAACGCAGCCAGGTGTCTTGGCAGCAGTGCAAAGAGCCGGACTGTCCAGCAGGGCGGCGGGAGCGCGCTGCCCACTACAACTGGGGGCCTTGGGGTCTTGCTAAGCACAGCCATCCCCTCTCAGAGCCTCTGCTCGCCATGCCTCTGTGGGGTCAGCCCACTCACAGGCCTCACAGCGGTTCTCATGGTTGTCTCTGGTCCTCTCGGGGGTGACTTTTTTTTTTTGAGACTTGGTCTGGCTGTGTTGCCCAGGGTAGTCCCGATCCCATGGACTCAAGCCATCCCTAGCCTCAGCCACCCAGGTAGCTGGGATTACAGACACCTGCTACCACGCCTGGCTGCTTTTTTCAAGACCAGGTCTCATTCTGTTGCCCAGGGTAGTCTCAAAGCTGCGAACTCAAGCAATCCCAGGCCTCTTGCCTCCCAGCGCTTAGATTATAGGCGTGCACCATCATGCCCAGTGATTTTTTTTCTATTGGTATCTCACCGGCACACCTTAACCAAACTGAGCTCAGTGCCCAGAGTCCATGTCACTCCCCATTGCCAGCTGCCTCTCTCCCACCTTCCTGCCTAATCCCAGCCACCTTCCCCTCCCACTGGGTCCACCAGCATCCACTCTTGCCCTTGACTGCCCCCTGCAGAGGGCCCAGACCACTCCCACTGCTGGAAAGGCAGCGGTGGTGCTTCCCCGTGGACAAGCCCTAGGGCTCGAGGCTGGGAGCTGTATGAGCAGGTGCCCACTTCTTGCCTAATGTTGGTCGTGAGCTGCTTCCTGTCCTGGAACCTGCCCGTTCTCTCCCATCTCCTGAGCAGCTTTTCCCAAAAGCAGACCCTGAGGCTGGGGTTGCCTGCATTTAGTTTACAACCTGGTGTCACTTGAGGATGTTTTGGTCAACACCGAACAATGCTTCCAGCCATCTCTGCCCCCTCATTGAGGCGCAAAGTAGGCTGTTTGCCCTGTAAGTTTGCAGATGGCGCCCTGTGCACGCCACAGCAGTGAAATCGCCCACTGATGCGTTCCTCGGCTCTGCCTTAAGGGACATGTGACTGTAATTGGAGGGTGAGCCCAGGGCGCACTGGGGAAGAGTGGGGCACTTAAATGGGGGCCTCTCAGGGTACCTGAAGAGTCAGAACACACTTCAGAGCTGACAGTCAAGGAGCAAGGGTGCTGGCCATGACCTGGGCGCCTTTCCTACAAGTGAGAACTCCCTGTCCCTGACCTGCTTCAGGAAGCCCCAGGACATGGGCTCACGATGCTGGAAGCCTCTGCAGGTACAGGAGTGGTGATCATCGAGGGGGCCTAGGAAAGGGACACGCTGGACATTTCTGCTATAGTCCAGAATGTTCTAGATACTTTTTTGCTTACTAGGTTAAATCTTCTCTTCAGTTCTCATTTTAAATGTCGCTTTCTCCACAAAGCCTTTCCTAACCACACCCCCTCCATCTAAATAGCGTTGCTCCTCATAACTATGCATTTGTTGTCCGTCTCCCTTCTGGACAAGATGTCCTTGACAGTAGGTCCCATGAGCATTTTGTATCAGTCCAGCCAAGCCCAGCGCATGGGGCAGAAATGGTCATTGCATGAAGGAACCAGGATGATGCTCTAGAATAAAGCTGCATGAAGACAGGTCCCATTTTTTTCCTATTTTGTTCTATTTTGCTCCTGGCTTTAGATCCCAGTGCATGGAACATGCCCACACACACACACACACACACACACACACACACAGAGTGAGTATCAAATAAATATTTGCTGAATGAAGAAAGGAAGGAAGGAAAATGGTATCAAAACAAAAAATTCCTAACGGTGGCCACCTGCCAAATTCAGCCTGTAGACATTCTTGTTTGGCCCCTGGAGTGTTGGGAAAAATGTGAATTTGTCGCCAACGTTTAAAAATCAGGAGATTGCACAGACCAAAACAATCTAGATTTTCAACTCTTCTTGAACATTGGGAAAATCTGGCAGGGCTGCATTTACTCCCCTGCGGCAGCAATCAGCGGAGCAGCAACAACTGCAGCCTTGGCGGGCGGACTCGCTCCAGGCCGGCCGCAGCCTTGTCTGCCTGGTTTACTCATCTTTGGGACCCTCCTGCCCCCACCAGCATCTGAGTTTCAACATCCATCCTAGAAGTGCAGAACCACAGGAAGTCAGAGCTGGAAGGGTCTAGGACACCATCCTGACCAGCTGGTCTCCATAGTACATAAAGAGAAACTGAGGCCCAGGGGGGAAGATCACGCAGGAGAGGATAAGTCAGCCTCGGGCTCATCTGCCTTCCTGTGTGCTCCCACATGTTCCAAGAAAACTGAGGTGAGAAGCTCTTAGAGTCCCCAGATCATCTGCGCTATCTCGTCACTCTTCTAAAATTTTCCACCCCCCTCTTCCAACTCAGTCTTAGGTTTTGGCTTTTTAGTTTCAGACTTTTTGTTGGTTTTGTTGTTGTGCTAAGCCCAGTCACCCTCGGAGGATGTAAACTAACCATGACTTAAACAAGGTAGGGGGAGTTTATTTCTCTCATCTGGCCATGCAGATGTAAGCAGGTCACAGCCCCTTCCATTTTGTTCCTCTGCTACATTGCCCTCATTAATGAGATGAGGGCATAACTCACCCCAATGTCTCCATTCCCACCAGTGAGAAAAAAGAGTGGGAAAAGAAGGGTTTCCCCCCTTCTTTTTATTTTCTTTTTATTTTTGTTCTCTCACTCTTTTAGGCCAGATCCATAAGTTGCCCAAATCATTTCTACTTACATCCCATTGGCTGGAACTTGATTACATGGCTACACCTAGATGCAAGGGAGCCTGGGAAATAAAGTCAAATCATGTGCCCCATCAAAATTCAGGGATTCTGTTATGAGGAGAAAGTCTTCTTTTTCTTTTTCTTTTCTTTTTTAGAGACTGGGTCTTGCTCTGTTACCCAGGGTTATCTCAAACCCACAGACTCAAGTGATTCCTAGCCTCAGCCTCCCAGGTAACTGGGATTACAGGTGTGCACCGCCATGCCCGGCTGAAAGCATGAATTTTGAAGGGCAGCTGTCAACTCCTAACACAAAGTATTATCTGATAAGAGAAATAACAATCAAAGAAAAAATATTGGTGAAAAATAAAGTTAGGTATATTTAAGAATGCCAGAGAACAATTGGGTTTGTGGTCTGAAACTCCAAAGAGAGGCCTGAACTACAGCTATAAACATGGAAGTCAAAGGACAAAAGCAGGTCTAGGGTGCAGGAGTGTGGACCCAGCTTTGCAGAGGGCCTGAAGCACAGGGAGGCTATGTACTCAGTATTCTCGCAACAACACTAAAATACATGCCTTACTGTTATGACTAGTGGACTGCTCAACAAGATACCAGGATTCCAATTGAGATTCAGAGAAGCAGGTTTATTGGCAAGAAGCTGGTATACCAGGGTCCCCAAGCCAAGCCAGCAGAGAGACCCCCCAGCAGTTATTGTTTCAACTTTTTATAGGGTAAAACCACCACCACCCCTCATTGTGAACCAAGCAAGCAGCTGTAGGACACATTCCCATAACTGCAGGACATGTTCCCACAACGATGGCTTCCAGTAATGCTGAAATCCATCACCTATCAGGAGGAAAAGCCTGGAGTCCGTCATCTATCAGGTGGACAATGTGGTTGTCAGGAACAACCAGGAATAAGGGGAGGCAGAAACAGAATGTCAGACCAGCCAACCACAACAGGTACTTTCCACTTAGGGCAGGGAAAGGATACTGGTTTCAAAATGGAGGTTTTAAACAAAATGGAGCCATTTGGTTAGTCTGTTCCCAACATTCACCTATGGCCCACAGATCTTTCTCTTTCTGCTTTTATGGCAACCAAAATCACATGGCACTCAGTAGTAACAGCTAATCTTAAGCAGGACTCAGTTTGAAGCAGGGAATGCATAAGCTACAAAGAGACCTCCTGGATCATAATAATTAAAAAACCGACTGGCATCTGAGATTTAGGTCAGGCTGGAGCCAGGCGCCCAAGTGATGTTCTTTGGGCTTGGTCTGAAGACCTCAGGTAGTGACATCCTCAACAATTCTAACTGGAAAAGGAGACCATCTGCTTCCTGAATTCCAGCGCAAGTCTCAGGGTTGAATCTCACTGGCCCACTCTGGATCAAATGTCTACCCATAGGTCAACCTCTGTGACTCTGATTGGCCAGACTAACCAAAAGCCCATTCTGGGCGTGGAGCTGTAGAAGCAAGTTGGCTCAATGTCAAGTGGATTGAGTAGGAGAAGGCTGGTCCCTGATCTTTCTAGAAGAGGGCAAAGTAAGGAGTGTAGAATGGGCTTGGAAGGAAGACTGCTTGTACATCCTCACCAAATACCAGCAACTCTTGGCCATGGGGTATTCAACACTTTGCAAGAAGCAGAAATCACAATTGTGGCCCCAGCCCAAGAAGTGTCTCGCTCTTTACTTATGGAAATAAGAGTAATAGAGCTAAAATGACTAGGGATGATTTGAAACACAGAGTCTGAATTTTAAAACAGAAACTGGGCTCTCTTCCTGTTCTCAGTCAGGATGTATACTGCTCAAGGCTGTCATCTCCCCACTTCCTCTCCATCTCCTCCTACCCAACACTGGAAGCCAGAGCATCCCCTTAGTGGCTGTACCTCCCCGTATCATCTCGCATCTTGCAGATCCATTAGAAATTCCCTTGGGGGACCCATTCCTCCTCCGCCTTCCTCACAGAGTCCTTGAATTCAATTATTTCCAGCTAGGATTAGGCAAATGCAAGGTGGTCAGAACTCTTTGCAGATAATCAGGCAGGGATTCAAGAAGGAATAGTCAGTTCTCTGAGGTTCCCTGTGGTCTACGTCCTCCTCTGTGCCTTGGTTTCCATGCAGCTAAGGAAACTCAACTCTAGCACTGTGTGTGTGTCTAATAACAGCGTTATTTAGAATCCATGCACCAAAAAATGTACCATTTCAATGTCTACAGCTCAGTGGTTTTAGTATATTTACATAATTGTGTAACCATCATCATTGACTAATTCTAGAACATTTTCATCATCCCCAAAAGAAACCCCTACCCATTAGTGATCCCTCCCTATTTCTACTTTTCCCCCAGCAACCACGAATCTACATTTTGTCGCCAAAGATTGGCTTCCTCTAAACATTTCGTATAAATGGACTCCTACAATATGTGGTATATTGTGGTTGGTTATTTTCATTTAGCACAGTGTTTTCAGGGTTCATCTTTGTGGTAGTATATAACAGTAATTTGTTCTTTTCTACTCCGCAATTTTCCACAATATATATACACTACATTTTGTCTACCCATTCTTCAGCTGATGGACAATTGAGGTTTTGGCTATTTTAAATAACGCTGTACAAGTTTTTGCATGAACATGTGTTCAGTTCTCTTATGTATATACCTTAGAATGGAATTGCTCAGTCATGTGATAACAATAGGTTTAATTGCTGCCCAACCATTCTCCAGAGTAACTACAGCATTTACATTCCTATAAGCAATGCGTAAGGGTTACAATTTCTCTGTATCCTCATCTAGTTTACTATTGGCCGTCTTTTTGGTTATAGTCCTCTTTGTAAGTGGACGGTGCTACCTTATTGTGACTTTGTTTTGCATTTCCTTAATGAGTAATTATATTGACTAATGACTAGTAAGATGACTATTAACCATTTCATGGAACTGTGGAGAAATATCTATTCAAATCCTTTGCTGGTTGTTTAATTAATTTATTTATCCTTTTATTGTTGAGTGGTAAGAGTTCTTTGTATATTCCAGATACTAGTCCACTATCAGATATCTGTGATTTACAAATAAGTTCTCCCATTCTATGGGTTGTCTTTTCATTTTTTTGATGGTGTCCCTTGAAGTATATGAAGTATTATGGGCATAAGCAGTTGAGCCAAGTAGCCCTTGTGTGGGCAAAGCCACAGGTTGGGTGCACAGAACTAGAAATGGGGATCTTAGGACATCTGGGTAGAATACAAATAGCATCCTTTGCTCCATCGATCCATTGTCCATTCAACCATCTCTCCTTCCTCCCCTCCTTCATTCATTCACCCATTCATCCATCCTTCTAATCATTCATCCGTCCACCCCACCATCTATCTACCCATCCTTTCATCCTATCAATTCATCCATCCATCCATCCTTCTTTCTTCTACCAATTTATCCTTTCATTCATCCCTCTTTCCATCTCTCTATCTTCCTATCCATCTACATCCATTCATTCTTCCATTCCTCCATCCATTTATTTATTCATTAATTCATAAGCAGTTTATGAATATTTATGAATATAAACCTTGAACTGGAATATAGACAGTGGGAGAACAGTGACCACAGCAGATCAAGCCTCTGATTTTTTGTATCTTTGTCAATGTGTGGAAAGGGGTAAGCATATGTAAATAAGTAATCTCATTTCCTATCATTGTCTGGGAGACTCTGTGTGACCTACCTCCCCTCCAGCGATGTCTTTCCCTAATGAATCGCCACACAGGTATTGATTCATTCAGTGTTTGGGGGGGCACATGAGCATGTGTCTGGTCTTCCTGAGCAGAATTCAGACAAAGCTGACAGGCACAGGCATTCCCATATAGAATCCTCTCTACCCTGGAGGCAGAAAAGGTAATGGGCGCTGTCTAAAACCCCTTTCACGGATGAGAATGCAGCAGAACTGGAAGCTTCTGGAAAGGAAGGTTGGCACAGGGCTTCCTGTCCCCTTTAAGGGTCCTTTTTTTAGACTTTATTTCTCGTTGTTGTTGTTGCTTAAAACTTAATGTTTTATAATTTTATTAAAAACTAGTATTTAAGGTGCACAGTGTGGTGATTGGATGTACACCTAGGGAAGCATGGAAAGCTTTGGTCTCTGTTGAAGATGATCTCAGGCATAACTATGGAAACTAGCACAAGTTCTTCATGGTGGAATAACTTGCCATCTCCAGGCTGCTCAGCCCTGAGCACTTCCTGCAGCAGCCAAAGGGAGTGTTTGAAAATGCCCAACAGATCAGATCAACCCCCTCATGGAAATCTGGCTACCACTCCTGTAGCTGCCAAGGGACTACTCCTCATGCTGGCCCAGATCCTCCTTCCTAGCCACTCTGGACCCCTGTTAGACTCAAGGACACTGGTTCCCATCTGTCTCTGGACCTTTGCATGTGCTGTTCTGAATTCTTGGGACATTTCTCCCCTTTACGCCCCCCCTCCCGGTACCCATGGGGCACTCAGCTTATCTTTCATACATACTTCAAAAAATCACTTCCTCCGGGGTCCCCAGCAAAGTCAAATCCCCCATTCAAGTAGCTCATCTGTTGAGTTTCTTCCCCTTTTCTCCATCTCCGCCACTTTCTTCATCCAGTCATTGTCCATTCCAGCCCGGAAGCTGCCTCTCTGCTTGTCCTCTACCTCCCAAACCCTCTGTCCACAGGGTCGCCAGAACAACAGTTGCAGGGAGCTCACATTTCCCATCCTTACCCTTTCAGAGGTGCCCACGGCTCTTTAGACAGACTCTTCACCCTGACGTTCCAAGCCCCACAAGTTATGGCCCTGCTAACCTTTCCAGCCTCATCTTCCCCTCTCGGCCCCCAGAGCAGCTGCCCCTGACCCTAACAGCACCCACCTGCTGCCGGGCCTTTGCAGCTACCGTTTCTCTGCCTGGCACACTCTTCCCTGCCTTTCTTAGCTGGCTAGCGCTCTCACCCAGTGTTGGGGTCATAGAAAACCTCTCCAACCTCCTTGTCTCTGGCTGCTCCCTTGTCGCTCATAACCCATGGGGCTCCCATCCGAGATCTGCGGGTGTCCATTTCTTGGTGCGATGATTTGATTGTGGAGTAGCAGCAGCATGAAGTGGCTGGGACTGATTTTCATTGCTGCTGATACTGCTGACACCACCCTGATGTCCATGGTGTTTCTTAGTCCATGGCTTGATGGCTTCCCTCTGTGAGGACCCGTAACACTCGGGGTGCTCTGCAGACTCTCCCAGGTGTCCCCAAAGGGACAGGGCCATAGTTGACCACAGCCGTGACCTGTGGCTTGCCAGTGCCCTTCCCTTCCCCCCCCTTACATACTCTGTGTGTCTGGGCTCATCTCGCAGATAAACCTCTTGCATCTGAATCTTGCCCTTGGGGAGGAGCGGGGAGACCCATGCTAAGACACTGAGGGATCTGGGGGTTCAGACTTCTGTGTGATTGGCTGACATGATTAGAACCTGCCCGAGGCCTGTTGCAACTGAACCCTGGCTACCTGGGGCCAGTGTCTCTATGGGGGTTGTAAGACATGAGGAGTCTTGGGCCACACCCCCAAACATACTGAGATGGGTTTCTACTTGACCCTCAGGTGATTCCTTCACACAGTAACACCCGTGAAATACGGAGTCAACCATGCCTTCACCTGCTGAGGGTTGCTCCACCAGGATCCAGCCAGTCTGCCCACCTCTCTGGGCATCTGGAAAGGGGAGGTTACAGAGAGCCTGACCAGACCTGGCCCTTCGCCCTCCCAACCCCTTGCCCCTTTCGCTGGTTCCTCGGAACGTCTGACCAGCCCCAGGCCTCTCCTGCTGCTCAGCGGGAGTTATTAGAGATGCCGACCGGGATTCCGGAATCCAATACCCAGCCCCACGCCATCAGGATTCAATCAGATCCTGTTGGCGATACACGGCTTGTCCTGGCTGTGGCCGTTTTATAGACTGAGAAGGAGGCAGGAGCGGGGGGGGGGACGGACCTGGTTTTATGACCCAGCAGTTAAAAACTATTTGTAGAAGTTGCTACGGTTCAAATCCAAAGTGCTCTCCCCGGAGAACTATTAGTTAATTCAGAGGAGCTTGGCGTCTTCCCTGTCTTCCCTTCTCCCCCGTCTACCTTGAGCTGTGGCTCTAATTCACTTCTGCTGCTCAGACATCTAGAACTTTCCATCCTTGGACAAACACAAGCCAAAGTGCTTAAGGACATCTGTTTATTTTATTTCTTTAATGAGAAAACCTTCCAGTTTCTCCAGGCTCAGCTGTGTTTATTTACACTGTGTTAGCGTGTGAGGCCAGCACCTTGGAAGTTTAAAGGCCTGGCCGGGGCCTTTACCGCGGCCCCGGCTCTGAAATGGAGTCAGCCCTGCCCAAGGAAAACAGAGTCCTTGGAACTCTAGAAAATAGATTTTCAAAATAAATACTGCCTAATTCACTGGGTAGATGTGGATTAAGTCAAGATGAATACAATTTGGGAAGGATTTTCTGAGGAAGTTGGAGATTTCTTTCCCCCACTGGGGGTTAAACCTTGTATTTAAATCTCTTTTTCCCCCCTCCAGCTCTCTCCTCAGTTAGGTAAAAGTTATTTAGTCTTTGAGGCTAATAAAGAAAGGATAACTCTGATTGGCGTCTCAGCCACGGGTGCTTCCTCTGTAGGTGCAGGCGTGGCGGTTGAATGGTCCCTCGGTCGTCCTATGGGGCAACAGCAGAGATCTGGGAGGGTCATTCCAGTGGGTGGACCTGGGCGGGAGCAAACGCTCTCAGAGATGTCCTCTCGGTGAATGACAGCTGGCAGGGCCCTGGGCAGGGGGGTGGTACTCTTTGTAGCTTTAATCCTCTATAATAGTGCCTCCTGCGCCAATAGGCCGCCTTGCCAAGTGCTGCTGCTTATATATTTTAGAGCATTAAAGGATTATTTCCAACATAAAGTGTACTTCGGAGGTGGTTTGGGGGTGTCAGAGAATTGCCCCTTAGCAGTGCTTTCTCTGGAGCCCCGTGCGCTCTGCTGCCTGGAGAGAGATCAGCTCTGAAGAACCGCCCCACTGAGGTGAGGGTCTGCAAGCTACTTAAGACTCTCAAGTCCTCCTAATTTCCCGCCCACAGATGTAACAAACACCAACTGCTTCCATAGACTTCCTTTGCCAGCTTTTTCCCCCCCTTCTCTCGCCCCACCTTTCAATGCGTGCTGCTGCGGGGCATCTGGGGGAAAAAGAAAACAAAACCAAAAAAACAAAAAAACCACACACAAGAAGGACTCAAATCTCCTATGCAAAACCTACAGCAAATTGTCAGTTGGGTCAGAGTGAGACATTCTTTTGTCTTCATAAATATAGGGGTTGCAGCTCACAATACCCAGGCACCCTGAGAACCCAAATTATGGGAACAATCCCCTTTACATTTAACGAGCAGGTTGGAGACGCTGTCTCCCCCAAGGCCCCACCTGCGCTCTTTACGGTATTTACTCCCAACAATGAGCTCTGGATCTGGCCCCAAGAGCCCTGGGATTCCCATGAGCCTTTGGTAATGAGGTGAATGGCAGCAAGGTGTAAGTGTGGTGGTTTGGGGGGTTGACTTTGACAGGGAAATGGGAGGTTCTCCCCTCCCCCAACACCATGCCTGCTTCTCACATCTTCTCTGTGAATATGAACTCAAGGGCCCTTCTGATGACTAAGAGGGCTCTGATGGAAGTCCCCGGATGGGGCCTAATTCAGAATAGAAATAGGCAGTCTCCAGATCTCTTTGGAAATGCCCATCAACAGATAAATGGATAATGGCATTGTAGGGCATTGGTACAATGGAGTCATTTTCAGCCACCCAAAAGAATGGAGACCTGAGACCGGCTACAAAGTGGAAGAATCCCACAAAGTGTGATGCTGAACGAAAGAAACAAGACACAAAAGGTCATTGTACGAGTCCATTTACATGGGCTACGCGGACCAGGTAAATCCTAGGAAAGAAAATACAAAGTGGTGGGTACCAGCACAGCTAGGAAGAGGACCAACTGCATCGTGGGCATGGGGTCCTCTTTTGGGGGTGATGAAAATATCTTGGAACTAGAGAGAGGTGGTGACCACCCTCTGTCGTGAGTGGACTCAGTACCACTGACTGTCCATGCATTCAAAGGCTTCCTCTTCTGTCATATGAAGCCCTCTTCAATGCCACATGGATTGGAGGGCTGCCTGGATGATCCCCCTTGATGCCACCCCTGCATGTCACCAACCTCATGTGTCTGCTGGGGTGGGTCTCTTGTGCCATTTCTGATGGGAATCCTGGGGGGGGGCGTAGGGAGGGGGTATCAGGGTTAGCAGTGGAGTCTAGAGACCTGGAATTAAATCTTGCCTACACCATGTCTGGATCCACAGCCTGGAACATGTAGCCTCCTTTTAAGGAGTATGGTTCCTGCCCCACTGACCTCAAAAGACCAGGCTAAGAATGGTGTGATATTCCCTGAAGGGGACCCTAAGCACTGTTGAAGGGACAAAAGCTGCCTGAAGCTGGCAGATAAACATGTTTTACTTGAAACATTCAGAATTTGTTGATTTTGGTTTATATGTTGTTGTTTAAGTCTTCATCTGGTTTTGGTGTCGGGGAAATACTGGCCTCATAAAATGGCTGGAAAGTATTGCCTCCTCTCCTGTTTTCTGGAAGAGATTGTGGAGGATTTGGTGCTAATTCTTCTTGAAATGTTTGGTGGAGTTTTCCAGTGACACCATCTGGGCCTGGAGATTCTGTTTCTCAGGGAGATTTTTAACTCTGAATTCATTTTCTCTAATAACTAACAGCTATTCCATCCTGGGGGAGGGTGAGTCGATTGTGGTTTTCGAGGAATTGGTTCATTTTGTTGGTTGTCAAATTTGTGTGTCTAGAGCATCAGAAGGGGAGAAAGTGTATTTACTTTTACGGTGACTTTCCGTTTGTAGAGTAACCCACACCCAGATGCCCCGGCTCTCTCCCTGTGTGCCTGGTGCTGAGTCATTAACAATCTCCTTGATCTTTAAGAGAAGTCTACAAAAAGTAGATGTGGTGTAGGTGTGTTTTAGCCAGAAGGTCTCTGAAGCCCTACCCAAAAATACCAAGCCCATGAGTGGCAGAGAAGGCATCAGCTCAGAGCTCCAAAGGTCCTCTGACACCCAGGCCATTCCCATCCCATCACTAAGAACTTGCTTCAGGAGAGGAGGCAGTCCAAGTTCTATGACCAGCTTTCAAACCTTCAATCCCAGTTTCTTCCTGTGACATCCATCACACTGGAGCAGAAGAGAGGCCTTCTCTAGGCCACACCTGACTCTAAAATGTAACTTTTCATTCTATTTTTAATTAAAAAAATTTTTTGAGACTAGGTCTTGCTATTTTTGCCAGTGGAACCACAGGCTCTCGTTGCCCAGGGTACCACAGACTCAAGCAATCCCCAGCCTCAGTTTCCCAGGTAGCTGGGATGACAGGCGCGCGCCACCACGCCCAGCTATTTTTTTGGAACTCAGTCTCGCTATGGGCCCCAGGTGGGACTCGAACCGCGATCGCTAGCCCCGGCCGCTTCATAGGCTGAAGCTTACAAGCACGAGCCACCGTGCCCAGCCTAAAATTAAAAATTTAAATTGGGAGATTTCATATAAAAATTCAGTCTTCTGGGTTTATCTGAATACCAGGCCATGCTGTACCCACAGTTACAAATGAACCTAGCAGCTGCTCCCCTTTAAGTAGAGCAGATGGTTTCCAAGACACCATAATCCCCACCATTCCCTGTTGCCTCTCTAACACTAAAGACAAATACAGTCATCATTTCTATCTCACTTGCACTGTTGTTTTTCTCTAAGAAGAGTTAAGGGGAAAGTTACTTTTTTTCCTCAAGAATTGCAAAAAAATGTTTCTTCTGTCAAGAATTGCAAAATGAAGCCAGGTGTGGTGGCATGCACCTGTAATCCCAGCTACTTAGAGTCACTTGAGTTCATGGGTTCCAGACTACCCTGGGCAACATAGCAAGACCTAGTCTCTTAAAAAAAATTGCAAAATGAAAGACCAACAAGATCATATATTTACCTGGACCATTTCACTCTCTTGTCTTTTGTGCCTCACCTACAGAAAAAAATCCAAACTCACTTGGCTGGCATACAGACCCTTCCTGACCCCGCTCCTCCCATCCTCTCTTGCCTCATCTCTTAGACTCTCAGCTTAATATTTTAGGTTTTGCTTGACCCCAGGAAACACTACTTGCATAGTGGCCTGTATGAATGATGGTCCTGAAGTTGTGCAGTGCACAACCTGTACAGCCACACACAGCAGCCTTACCATCAACAGACTAGACATCTTGCTTTATTCATTTATCTTTGACTATTTTGCTTATTGTCAAATACATTCTATGTGCCTGACACACAGAGTGATAGGGTGTGCCATCCCCATTGTCTCCTGTTTAAGATTGCAGATTTCAAGGACAGGTATGCTAAAATGTGAGAATGACCTTAGTCAGAATTTCCTTTCAGGGAGATGCAGGAGGAAGGAAGGTGACACAGGTTTCCTGGAAGGCAGGAAATCGGGGTATATAAAGGGTCTGGAAACAAAGAGAAAGATTCCAATATGGAGAGCCGATAGAGATTCAATGGAGGAGAGTTTGGTTTCGGCCATTTTGTAAGATGGAGATGTGAACCACATGAGTTTGGCCTTGTGGCCACCTGGGGCCTGCAGCCCTTGGCTGACCTGGGCTAGCTGCATGTGTGCTAAAGGCAGTTAAGAAGTTTGTGGTGGGGGGGTGGAAGTTTGTGGGTTTGAACTCCGTGTTGGAGTTTGTTTTGCTGAATTTGACTTGTGTCTGAAAGAGGCCGTGCAAAAGTTAGGCCTGAAAAGAAAGTGAACTTTGCTGGTCCAGCACCATGGAGTTCCTGCTACCTGGAAGACAAGGAGAACACAGCGTGGAAGAAAAGGAGGAGCAAGCATGAACTCTGACTGGCTGATTTTGGTGAGATGATCAGGACTGAGAGACTGAAGATTTTTGGACAATCTGGGGAAAGGACTTTGAACAATGCTGAGAAAGGTTTTGGACAATGTTAAAGTAATCGGAGTTTTACTTATGTTTTTTCTGCAGGAATTAGAAGATCACTTTGTTAGAAATAAATTAGTCTGTGCTGATAGTCTTGCATTGGTTTGGTATTTTGGTTGAGAAGGCTGGGGATGGTGGAAAGAACCCACAAGAGTTTAAACTGTGTTTTTAAGTTCCTTTTTTCTTCTGCAGTTTTTGGAGCTGAAAGCCGAGAACAGCTGGCTGGCTTTTGCATATCAATGGTAAAGGTGATCAGTGAAAATGCTCATGGACAGTTTGTAGCCTGCTTGTAGAGAGAAGCAGGCATAGGTGTGTCTAGTTCCAGTTAAAGGCAATTGTGAAGGAACTGTTTGTAGCCTGCTTCGGAGAGGGAAGCAGGCCTGTATGTGTTTCAAGTTAAGTTGAAAAGTCCCTTCGTGGTTGCCCTGTTTCAAGAGGACAGTAAGCAGTTAACAAATAATGCGTGAATTTCCCTTAACCTGCTGCACCTGGTCAAGTTAAGCTATGAGGGGAAAAGAGTCTTGTGTCTCATGGATGCCTGTGAGAACTTTACCCTCAGGACTTGCCCTGTGGTGACCACTTGCTCCTTCTCAGATGCTGTTGAGTCCAGTGGACAGTGCGCTGAATGCCCTGTCACCATTTAAAGGCCTGTTGATTTTGCTACAAATGGTTGTTTGTTCTCTTCTACCCTCCTCCCCTTCCTTAGGTTCGGGGGCAGGGGGACGAACTTTATCACAGTTCATCACACCATCCCCAATTTGTACATTGCCTCACTTCTCTGCAGCCTGACTTCGTGCTGCTAAGGGCTGGAGCTAAAGGCTCTTGCTTTCCTGAGACAGGACACAGAGAGATACAGTGAGCAGAAGAACAACAGGCAGCAGAGTGGCATCCTCTGGGGCTGAGTGAGCAAGGAAGAAAGAATGGAGTTGGGGCAGACCCCACAGAATCTGAGTCCCTGTACTTAATAGACTGGGGATTTGCTGAACCCCAGCCCCTCTGTAAGTGGTTACGATAATAATACCTACCTCAGAGGGTTTGACTGGACAAGATGACACAGTACCATGATGGCCACCCAAGAGATCTGTTTTGTATATAACACATCTCACTATTCTCCTAATATGACTTTAAATAAAATCCAAAGTCCTCCTGGTGGCTTGAGAATCTCCTAAATCATCTGATTCTCCTACTCTCCCCTCCCTCTCCTACTACTTGTTACTCACACCACACTGTCCTTCCTTCTGCTTTTCAAACACACAAAGCTTATTTCTGCCTCGGGGCCTTTGCACTGGTGGTTTCTTTTATCCATTCATCCCACAACTGCCTCCTTTACCTCACTAGAGTCTTTGCTCAGCTATCACTCCTCAGAGAGATCTTCCCTCACCTGCCCATCTCAGTAGTCCTCCCTAAAGCCCTCCCTAAATATACACAGATGTATCTATTCTCTCAATCTTTCTTACTCACTCTCACTCCCCTCACCCTCAAGCACATCTTCATGATCTCTTCACAGCACTCTACCATCTGAAATGAACCATTTCCACAACCCTCCCCTTTCATTCAAATGTAAACTCCATGCAGCAAGAGTTTCAGTATTTGACTTTCAGTATTTGAGTGCAAGAGGACAGTGCAGTGAGTGGTCTGAAGCAGGAATCCACAAACTACATCTATCCTCTGGGCCAAATCTGGTCCAACACCTGCTTCTTTAAATAAAGTTTTATTGTAACACAGCCACACCCTTTCCTTTACCTACCACCACAGGGCTTTTGTGCCACAGAGGAGAGCTGAGTAGATTTAACAGAGCCCTATTGGCTGGAGAGCCTAAAATATTTGCTCTCCAGCCTGGTAGAATTCTCCCACCTCTGGTCTGGAGCTCAGTCTCTGGAGCCTGACAGCTTTGATCCATACCAGCTCCTCTCAGTAGCCATGGACTTCAGGAATTCAGTCACATACAGCTGTCACACAGGAAGTCAGTCACACACAGCTGTCACACAGGAAGTCAGTCACACACAACTGTCACACAGGAACTCAGTCACACACAGCTGTCACACAAGAAGTCAGTCACACACAGCTGTCACACAGGAACTCAGTCACACACAGCTGTCACACAGGAACTCAGTCACACACAGCTGTCACACAGGAACTCAGTCACACACAGCTGTCACACAGGAACTCAGTCACACACAGCTGTCACACAGGAAGTCAATCAGGAACACAGTTGTGAGAATGCTTACCTCCTAGGGTCTCTGGGGGAGGGTTACATGAGTTCATACACAGTAAGCAGTAGTTATAGAGCAATCTAATTATAAATACAATGATAAACAATAAACTAAACTTATAGAATAAACCAAATCAGTACATGTCTTTACAAGAGCTGCGTCTACAGAAGCCATGTTGCCAGCTGGGTAAAAAGGCCCTCACTGAGGAAGCTACAGTGTCCTTCCTGGTGGTCACCAGAAGCCTTGCCTGGTCTTGAGGAGGCTGTACTGGACAGAAGCCTGAGAGATTACCATTCTCAACTCTTGGGAGGAGCTTCCATAAATGCCCAGGTCTTCCCGGCAGTGGAAGCTGGACAGCGTGTGCCTCCTGTTGGGTCACCTCTCATATGGGTCTGTCCGGTTCTGTCTCTTCTGTTCTGTCAGTTTTAGCAGTCAAAGTCCCAAGTCCCTGAATCCCCCCCCCCAGATGGACACATCAGAAGGGGGACAGTTACCCTGCTTCAGGCCAGGGGCCATTTGTTTGCTTATTAATTCCCTTTATACCTTTAAATTTGCACCCTAGGAAAAGGTTTTAAAGGCAGCTAGCCTACTCCAGCTGAAAGAACATTTTTCAAAGGATTAAAAAAAAAAAAAAAAAAAAAAACACTAAGAGCCTGAGGAGTTGCGTAAAATTCCAAAAGAGGAACCGGTTCAGACTTCTTGTCTTCATTCTCTCGCTTATATGTGACCATGATTTTATCATCTCTTGTCAGTCTGACTCTTTTGTGATTCAGTGATGACAGAATTTATCCTACAGTTTTGTGTGGTTTTCTGTCTAGTTCTCGTTCGTACAAATAGACCCATTTGCTAAAACTAAGATCTTTTCAGCTTTCCCTCTTCTCTGCAAAGCTGCCAAAGAAGACAAGTTGAGTTTTTTTGGTTTTTTTTGAGCTTTACTGTTAAAACATGCGAAGCAGCCTATTTTTTTCTTCGCAACCATCATTTCCTTGTCTTCCTCTTTTAAACACATTGATCTATTTTCCAGGAGTTTCCAAGTAATTAAACCCAATTAAAACCATTAAATTCTTTTTTTTAATGACAACTTTATTATGAAAAGCTAACCACAAGGAGGAGATTTAACTGGCAAAGCCTGCCATTGTGTGTTAATCCGTTCCTAACCTCTGGCTGACACTTCCAAGAGATAAACCCCACAGAATAGGGAGGCTGGTTTAATGAATAGCCTTAATTAATACTTTTCTTCCCTGTGGCAGAGTAATTATTTGTTCAGCTTGTAAACAGCTACTTGGCAGTGATTTTCTTAAAAGCCCCGTTGGCTTGCATGGTGCATGACTTTGATTGGTGTGATGTGTTTGTGTGTTTTTACTTTAAGAGGAGAGGGGCGGGGTGAGGGCTGCCTTCCAGACTAGGTGCAGAGGTGCATTGTCCCAAGCTTTGGGACCTCAGGGTAATCAGCGCAGAAGAAACGCCAGGCCAAGGCAGGTGGCAGGCTGCCTGGATTCGTGAAGTGTCTCCAGAGTGGGCAGGTCTGTTCCTTTACAGCAAATGTCTGCAAGTCCAGGCAGCGTCCCTGCCAGACACCAGCCTGGCCCGCGGCAGGCTGGGTGCTGGGATGAGGAGGACAGGGTCTGCCGTCACAGGCTGCCCAGCCAGCTCCCGCTGGGCACCTCTCCTGCGTCCCTTTGGGTGGCACCTGAGATGAGGACAGGGTGTGCCAGTGCCACGTGTGGTCATGGAGGCCTCTGGAAGGGATCCTCCCCATAAGGGCCATCCTACAGAACCATGGGTTTTCAAGGCCAGGTCTGGTGGCGCATGCCTGTAATCCAAGTGCTGGGAGGCAAGAGACCGGGGATCGCTTGAGTTCACAGGCTCAAGACTACCCCGGACAGCCGAGCAAGACCTGGTCTCGAAAAAGCAGCCAGGCACAGTGGCAGGTGCCTGTAATCCCAGCTACCTGGGAGGATGAGGCTAGGGATGGCTTGAGTTCGCGAGATTGGGACTACCCCGGGCAACATAGCGAGACCTGATCTCAAAAAAAAAAAAGAAAGAAAACCACGGTTTTCAGCAGGCACCCACCTCAGTGCCTTCCACCCAGCACCAGGCATCCTGCTCCGTCAACACAGGCACAGGACACCACCACACTTCCTCTAGTAGGATTGGCAGGGGCTAGTTTACAGGCTTGGCAGGCTGCAGCCATGGTTCAAATTATTGGGTTTCAGTGCCCTTTGACCCAAAGAATGGAACCTTCCACCCAGCTGTGTGGGAGTCTTGGGATTTGTTTTTTCAGTTTAGTTCTGTCCCTGAGCTAGAACACTCATTTCATGGGTATTGTTGCCCACTCTGTAATTACGAAGTTGGTTGGCTAGCACTGAGGAGCAAGTGTTTCCATTGTTCTAGTCACGTCAAGCACCAGCTCTCCCTGCAGGAGATTTCCCTGGGTACATTTGGTAATGTCTGAAGACATTGGAAGAGGCCCCCCCACTGGAAGAGGGCTGCTACTGGGCCTAGTGGGTCAGGACAGGGTGCTGGTAAGCATCCTTCAGTGGGTGGTCAGCCCCCTGGATAAGAACAATCCCATTCAAAGTGTCAACAGTACGGAGGCTGGGAACCCCTGGAAGGCTTGAGTGCTTCGTTCATTAGATTTCTAGAGATGTTTTCTAAATATCCAAAAGTAACATCCATACACCTACCCCCCCCACTCCCCACCCAACCAATCCCCCAGAAGAACTCGGATAAATCTTTAAAATCAGTTGATCAATTCATTACATCACCTCTTGGCCTTTTGGTTAAGATCTTAAGTAATCAATTCATTAGCTTAATGACTTTGACTGCTACAGTATGCAGGCACCCCAAATCTGGTTGGATTTTTCGTTGGCTCTAGCAGTCAAAGAAGAATGTCAGGGTCCTCAGGGAATTTCAAAGGCTTCAGTGCTCTCAGGGAACCGGGCACACCAGGAAGGAAGGCTGGGCCAATCATATGGCCAGCAGGCAAGGCCACACAGGAGGGCCAGCCGGCAGCGGGAGGCAGGAGAACCCCCCAGCCTCCCAGGAATCTTCATGCTCCTTCTCTGGGCTCTCTCCCATCCTCTCTCTGCATGCTCCCTCTTGTACTCTCTCCTGGGGTTACGCCAGGTGAGCCCACTCCCACATGTGCACACCCACTGGGCCAGGCATGTACACAATCATGGGGAGGGCACAGATCACAGGTGCTGCTCAAAGAGGCCAATGGCAGAGCCTCATCCATTAATTTACCCTACAGCGAACCACCCAGCGGAAGTTTTTCAGAAGCACATCTAAAGAGCTAAGTGTTCTCACGCCAGTGTGAGCTGTAACTGAGCAGGCTGGTGGCAGATACTTGGAGCTGATGCCCTGGTTTCCCAGACATCTGCCTCTCCTTGTGCAAGAGTCTGTAAAAGAACACCTGTGAAGTTGCCCAAAGCTGAAGCTTCTTGGGAGCTACCGAGATAGCAGGCTGTCCATCTTACCCCTCACCCCCTCCAGATGCAGCTAAGCAGGAAAGATGCCCTGGGCGCTTTGCCCTGAGAGGGTATCTGCTCCTAGTGCAGCCAGGCTTGGCGCTGAGTACTAATGTCAGAAGCCAAGCACCTGAGATTAAAGACCTGCCTGTCCTTCTAGGTACCCCAGTCTACCAGAGACACCCCAGGAAGAACGAACCAGGGCCTGCCACAGCCAGCCTCCAAGGCAGCATTCAGAGAGCTGTGTGGTTGGTTCATTTCCTTCTAAAACTCTTGGGGAGTGTTGCCCTGGGCCCCTTCCGTGGATCTAAAGAAGCCCCGAAGTGGGTCCCCCGAAGGTGACTTTCCACTCGCACCTTTTAATTTCCGCGATGACATCGTAAGAAGTTATGGGCTACCAAGAAGTGGGGCCAAGGAAGGGATCCAGGGCAGCTGCGGTGATCTGGTTTCCAGTCTCCACCAAGGTGTCTGGTTCCCCCAGAGCCGTGCCTGGTGGGGTGAGGGGGGTAGCTGAGCAGTGAGGGATTTACTAGGTAACGCTGCTTTTCCATATCAAGTCAGGAAATTAAAGGCACAAATGCTTGGAAGCAATAAGGGGAGAACCTTCCCCACCCGAGGCTCCCCATCATCTTCTGTGAAGTTTCATAGTTACCAGAAAGCCAACCTGAGCCCAGGGAAGAGAATTGAAGCTGGTTTCTAAGTGGTAACTGCTTGTCAAGCCCTGCCCCAAACTTTGGAAGAGTGATTTAATTGAATAGCTCTTTTCATTAAACATATACATCAACAGTTTTCAATCAGATACTTACCAAAAACAAAAGTATTCTGACTATAATCTGCCTTAAGCTTCTTTCAACTAATCAGATATGTGTGTTACCAGTTCCTGCGGGGACATATTCATGAGTAAAATCTTTCAGGTTTTTGGTTTAGTAATCAGAGAGTTCTAGGTCTGAATCCCAGGTCTGCCACTTACTACTAGGGTAACCCTGGTCAAGGCACTTTTACATCAGGTGCAAATAGGTAAAAGCCTCCAACCAACAAGCCAAAGGAAAAAAGCGGCACTTTTAAAATCCAGGTTCTGCTGGACATGGTGGCACCCACCTGTAATCCAGGCACTGGGAGACAAGAGGCCGGGGATCACTTGAGTTTGCGGGTTCAAGACTACCCTAGGCAACATAGCGAGACCTAGTCTCAAAAAAAATGCAGGTTCTTCCCACCCATGTGTCATGATGCAGTTTAAACAACAGTTTTATTCACAAGAGAACTAACAAGGGAAACAGAAAGTCAAACAATAAGTACTTTATTATAAAAGATATTATAAAAGATACAAATGAACAATCAGATGAAGAAATACAAAGCTGGTGACAGAAGGGTCCTGTACACATTAGTTTTTGTCCCCATGGAATTGGAGTAGTTCATCTTCCCAACACATGAATATATTCACCACCCAGAAGCTCTTCAAACCCATCCTTTGGGCATTTTTATGAAAGCTGTATTACCTAGGCAGAATTGATTAGAGATCATCAGTCATTCATTGGTGATTGAACTCAATCTCCAACCTCTCTTCCCTGAAGATCAGTGGAAGGGGCCGAGAATCCCCAAACTTCTAAACACAAAGGTGTTTTGCTGGCAACCAGACCCCGTCTTCTTCTTTTTTTTTTTTTTTTTTTTTTTTTTTTTTTTTTTTTTTTTTTTTTTTTTTTTTTTTTTTTGAGACTAGGTCTCGCTATTTTTGCTCATGGAACCATAGGCTCACATTGCCTGGGGTACGATGGACTCAAGCAATCCCCAGCCTCAGCTTCCCAGGTAGCTGGAATTATAGGCGTGAGCTACCACGCCCAGCTATATTTTTTTGGAATTAGGTCTCACTACATGCCCCCGGCGGGACTTGAACCACAATCCCTGGCCCTGACCATGGCTTCCTAGGCTGCTTCTTACAGGCATGCGTCACCATGCCCAGCCCAGACCCCATCTTTAAGGGAGTTTCTAAAACTCACCTCATTAACACACTCCAGTGATTGAAAGGGGCTTATGTGACTAACAGGAGATGCTGACTTCAAGTTTTAGGGTCTAAAACAGAAGGGTATGACAGGAGCCTAAAATACTCTTTTATAAGTCATAATATCACACCCATAAATATCACTACTCCCTACTTACTAGGACAACCAAAAATGCCCCCCAATTTCAAAACTACTCTCTGGGAAGAGGTGCCACCTTTGCTGAACCCCGCTGCCTTAGGACATGGTGCATGTTTCCAAAGAGCAACACTCTGTAATTCTGTCCTTGAATGTGGCAACTGGTATTGCATGCTGCCGAAGGTGGCTGCTACCTTATATGCCAAAAGGCACCTGGTAGGTGTGGTCTTAAGGTAACCACTGAAGGCAGTCAGGAGACCAGGTGGGTAGTAAGAGACAGGAGGGCAGAGGGAGAGGAAGAGCAGAGGAATTACAATGTCAAGTAGTGGAGGTGGCCTCTAGATGCTGAACAAGGCAAGGAAAACAGTTCTCCTCTGAAGCCTCCAGAAAGAACACAGGCTGACACCTCAATTTCAGACTTCTGATTCTAGAACTGTAAGAAAATAAATGTGTGCTTTTAAGCCACAGTTTATAGTCCTTTGCTACAGCAGCCACATGGAACTAATACTCACGCTCCTCTTCATGGTTACTTTCCCGTGATGGTGAGTGGGGCCGGCATTTGTGGTCTAATTGACAAGTTCTTTCTCAACTAAATGCGTTTACATTAAAGGGGGAAGCAAAGCTGGGAAGGATGGCTGAACTGAAGAAAAATATAAAGTGAACAAAGCACACCTGTTCTGAGGTTAGGCGAGACTTGCAAAGGTGTTACAGGAATGGCCCTGGCTTGAAATTCCAAGTTAAACTGTAACACAGGAGTTTCTAAGTGGGAAAAGCTTTCTCATGGGAGATTCTGGACGCTGTTGGTTTTTGCTAACAGTCCCTAAGCACCAGAGGCAACTGTCATACGCATTGTCTTATAGGAGCCCCAGAAAGGACTCACTACTTGTATTCTGATAGGGAAACTGAGGCCCAGGGAAGGTACACATTCTATCCAAGTCCCTAGGAAATAGAAGTTTTGTGTTGTCATAATCTGATTGGCTGGGTTTTTTTGTTGTTGTTGTTTGGTTTTTTGTTGTTGTTGTTTGGTTTTTTGTTGTTGTTGTTGTTGTTGTTGTTGTTGTTTGAGACTAGGTCTTGCTATTTTGCCTGGAGAACTGCAGACTCTTGTTGCCCAGGATACCACGGATTCAAGTGATCCCCAGCCTCAGTCTCCCAGGTAGCTGGGATTACAGGTGTGTGCCACCATGCCCAGTTATTTTTTGAGACTATGTCTTGCTTTGTTGCCCCAGGCGGGTCTCAAACCCATGGACTCAAGTGATTCCCAGTCTCAGCCTCCCTTGCTAGACTGGGATTAAAGACTCACTCCACCATGCCCAGCCCTAATCGGCTGATATTGATCAAGGACCCAGGTCATCTGCCAGGAGCAGCCAGCTCAGTGTTAAAGACAGATCTTTCTTAGGAAAGTGATGACTTGAGCGGCCCAGCTCTCCATTCCCTTTTTCAGTGTGCACAGTCACCTCTCAATCTTCACAGCAGGGACCCCAAAAGAAATCAGCTGCTTGGCTCAGTTGCAGAGGAGACCCCTGATACCAGAGGCCTGGGCCTGATCTCCAGTCTAACAACTTAGTCACGGAAGGCAGCCACTCCCAGAGCAGAGACTCTGTGACAGACATCCTGGCACAACCAGGGCATGATGGAATCTGGAGCCACAGCAGGTCTGAGTTCCAGTCCCAAAGCAGCCTCTTAGAAGCTGTAACCAAGTCCCATAGTTCTATCAGTAATACTGACAGCTTAAAAGTTATTCCTAAACCAACTTTTACTCAGTATTTGTTATGTTCTAGGTATGGTCTTACGCTTTCAACTGTCCTTAGCTCACTGTTTTGTAAGATTTTGACAATCACAGTAAAAAATACATTCGACATCATGACTCAACACACGTACACAGCAGTTTGCCATGACTGTGTAAAGCATACTGATATTTGCTATCTGTTCTAGCAATTGACAAATTTAATTTTCCATTTCTCTATAGAGGAATAGCAAATAGTTTAGGCTAGGGTAGGGCAAGCAGGCACTCTGAAAACTGCATTTAGTCTTTACAACCTCATTTTGCAGATGAGAAACTGAGGCACACAGAGCTTGAGTGACACATGCAAGGTCATCGAGCTGGGAAGAGGTGGACCCAGACCCGGTCATGAGTACGCACTGCTCACCTGCTCCAAAGCAGTTAAGCCCGTTCAACATCTGTGAAAGGGCCCGAGTTCATGACCAACATGAAGTTAGGGTGCGCCTTCCTTCCATTCACACAGAGGGCTATGATGCTATAGTGTGTGTATCTCACATGTTTGAATTAAACATGTTCTAGAACCATTGCTACAAAAGCACCAGATGCTTAAAACAGACAATTTGGAGAACACAGAAAGGAAATCTTTTAATGAACCAATAGAGTGATTTCATTTTGCTAAAAACTTGGACTGCTTTTGAAGAGTTTGTTACCTCATCTGTAGGAGCTGGGACGTGGAACTCTGAATACAGTTTCAATTGGGGAGTTCCTCGATTTAGGGATGGTGGAGGCATTTGATAGAAAACAACTGCTCGAGCCTTCATTAGTCTGAATAACTTTTGCATTGGGATGGTGAAACCTCCAAGAATTCGCATGCCGTTTTCTTCACTCATGTTTGTTTAACATCAGATTAATTTTGTTTTAGCAAAGACTTTCTTTTTTACGCTCCTGGCCTCTCCCTTCCATCCAGGAAATAGAACCATGCCTCTCGAGATAACTTACCGATCCCCAAGGCCGATCTCGGGGCCCCTATGGTGAAAGGCGCACCACCCTCCTCTAATTAAGAGAACTTGAGCAAGAATGCGTAATAATTAGGTTACAGGACCGCTTTCAGGCTCACAGCATCTGCCTGGGGGGGAGAAGGGAGGTCCCAGAGCTCAAGCCTCCTCATCAGCCCCCAAATCAGTGTGGGCATAACCCACCTCCCCATCATCAAAACCAAACCCCCCAAGAAATCTGTTGGACATTAGCGCACATTGAAAACAATTGCGGTGACTTCGCCTGATTTATACCTTCACTGGGAGAGAGCCACCCACAAACACTGGAGTCAAACAAAGATGACATTCTGCCCACCCCAGCCCCACCGGCCCCCAGTGCTGTTCTTCCAAGGACAAGTCACAAATTGAAGATTGTTTTGGAAAAACTCCCTTTTTTCTGTTCTCTGTTCTGGTTTAAATGGATCGTTTTTTAAAAGCAATCTGTTTCTGCTGTTGCTGGTTTAGGAAATTAACCACTGATTTTTTTTTTAATCCAAAGACGATGTCATGATTAAGAAAATGGTTTTCATGTGAGTGGCATCTCAAAGTACCATCTGACTCCAGGTATTCTCCTGGGTTAACCGAAACCGGTTCTTTTTTTATTATTAATTATTTTTAAATTTCACATCTTTGTAATCTCAGGGATTCACACCCCCCCTACCCTCCCCACCACCACCCCCCCCTTCCCTCTGCCTCAAGTTGTGTGCTTCAGTTTGGTGCTTAGCTTGTTTTGACTTTTGTTTTATTTTTTTTTCCTATGTCCCATATATTAGTGAGACCATTTGGCTTCTGTCTTTTTCTTTCTGGCTTGTTTCTGCTAATATGATTTCTTCTAAGTACATCCATGTTATCATAAAATCATCAAATTTGTCATTTTTAATTGATGAATCAATTCCATTGTGTATATAGACCACATTTTTTTCATCCGGTCATCTGAAACAGGTTCTTAAGGGTTCAAGGAAGATGTTCACACATGCAGCATCTCATCTCATCTCATTCCCCTGCAGTACCCAGGATCAGAAAGGGTCAGTGGCCCTTCGTGAGCTGAAGAGCATGGCACGAAGGATCCTATTATTTTAAGACCTTCTTGGATGAAGAGACCTGCTAGGTCAGGCAAAGGGTCCCCCATCCAGGCTGCACACAGGACCTGCACTCACAGTGCAGGTGGGGTGTTTATGGAGTCTGTCGGGGTGCACTCAGGAGGTGCCCACAATGAGCCCATGGCTCTCACTTCAGATGTATTTCACATTCACTAACACTGAGTTTCCATTGAGTTTTTTCCTACTTTCTTAGTCTTTTCAAGCCTGGAAAAAACATTCTCCACTTGCACAGAGTGCTCTGGCCTGGGGATACACTGCGTTGCCCAAGTCCTGGGACAGTTGTGCTTTCTCGGCTGTTCTAGACTTCTCCGCCTCCAAGAAACTCATTTTCCCAAGTTCCTTGCAAAGAGAACCCACCTACATGGCTTGCACGTAGGCAACACATGAGCCAACTTTAGGAAAAGTTGGCTTCTGAAGTAATGAGAAGACTCAAACCCT
>PVHY01016022.1:0-34636 GCA_004024945.1 Uropsilus gracilis
GAGGGAGGGAGGGAGGGAGGAAGAAAGGAAGGGTGGACAGGTGAAAACAGTAGAAAAATGCTACCCACACTAACTCAAATATACACAAAGGAGACATGGAAGACATGGAGAAATTCAGAAAAATAAAGATAGCCCCTGGCATAAATACAATCACTACTAATCAAAATCTACCCTCTGAGCCCTGTCTATGAAATATTGATTTCCAATGAGTCAGACATATTTTATGGGATTTCAGAGGAAGAATAACTGTCTGAAATGGATTTGGATTCGATTTGAGTTAACCTTCAAAAAATAAACAAGGAAAGATCTGGAAACGCAATGAGTACTTGGGCAGGAGAAGGTTCCTGTGGAACAAAGCAGAAAGAGCAGATGGTAAGAAGGGGTGGGCTGAGGTCTTCAAGGCCAGACAGTTTCTCCTGCAAGTCACAGGAGTCACTGAAGGTGTGGGGCAGGAGAGTGATGGTGAAACAGTAAGAGGAAGTATGCTGAGATACAAGGTTAGACAAGGTTAGGTAAAAAGCATCTGGGACAGGTAACTGAAAAAGGGAAGTGCAAGTGAGGAAAGCTTCTGGTGTAGCTGGAGCAGTTGGGGGGGGGGTAAGAATCAAGATGTAGGAAGGAAGGAGTCCCATGTGGAGGGAAGGGGAAAGGGCTCAGATGCCCTTCTGGTAGCTTCCCACCAAACCTTTAAACCCTCATGCCCTCTGCCCCAACTAGAGGGGTATAGCCACTGGTTTTTGTTTTGTTTTGTTCTGTTTGAGACTAGGTCTTGCTATGTTTCCCGAGATACTGCAGACTCAAGTTGCCCAGGGTACTGCGGATTCAAGCAATCCCCAGCCTCAGCCTCCCAGGTAGCTGGGATTACAGGCACCTGCCACAGTGCCCAGCTGCTTTTTCAAGACTAGGTCTCTCTATGTTGCACAGGGTACTCTCAAACCCGCGAACTCAAGTGATCCCAAGCTTCTTGCCTCCTAGCGCTTTGAAAACAAGCACTCGCCAACATACCTGGCTCACAGTCACTGATTTTGAGCTGCTGGAGGTACTTACCACTTCTGTGTTCAAGATAGGGTACTCCAGTGTCTGCACCTTCTCCGAGCCAGCCTTTGCCTGGCAGCACACAGGCCAGAGTAGATGCTGCAGAGGGAACATGTAGACCCTGAGCGCACAGCTGACACTCACCTCTTTCCTTTGTTCACACACACACTCACACACCACAAGTGCCTGCCTCCAGCATCAGCATGGTGGGGCTGGCATAAAGCTATTCAGGTCCGGCACAGCAGATCCAAGTTTGAATTTTCTCCCACTGACCATGTCCCAACTGGATGACAGTACTTGACTCTTGTCTGGTTCTTCGCAGATGGGAACCAACAGGAGCTGTGAGGAGCAGTGAGGAGACATAGATGTGGGAGCTGAGAGCAGGAGCCCTGGAGAAGAGGAGGCATGGATTTCCAGAGGAAGAAGGGACATTCAGGAACCGGTGGGAAGGAGCCCCTGTTAGACATCCCACAGGTGTTGCCCACCAAGGATCTGCAGCATCTTGGAAGCTGCAGTGACCCCACCAGAGGGAGTGTTCTAGCAGAAGGTTGAGGTAATCTCAACATCAGATGGGTAATGAAAGCCTGAGAAACCTCTCACCTCCTTCAAACTCGCAAAGGCCCAGGGAGGGGAAGGTGTCCACACTCACACAGCTGCGCACAGAAGAACTGGAATCTGAGCCCCATCGACACCCCGCTGGTGGGACTGTCCCCAAACCTGTTTGTGCAAGTTGTGCCACTGCCCAGTCAGGTGTGATGACAGGATAGCAAATACTGTAGAAAGAATCTCAGACCTGTTTTTTAACTGTGAAGTGGGGAGAATGACTTCGTCTCTCTGAGGCTCCTTTTCCTCGGCTATAAAAGCTACATCAGAGGATTGATATGAATTTTAGATAAGGGGATGGTGGGTGACAGTGTCGTAGCCTTTGAATCAAAGTCATCGGACTCTTGCCACCCTTCTGGCTTGTTCCCCTGTATTTCCTGAGACCTTCTTCCAGGCAGTTGTCCCATCTCTTCACTGTCCTTACCAGCACCTATGCAATTTGTGTTTGCCCCAATTTTGACACATTTGCTTTGTACGGATTTAAGTCTTGTTGTTCCCTTGCAAGATGGAACAGGGTATCTCATATCTTTGTGTGCTCTGTAGTGCCTATCCAGCCATGCAGGTGGGAGAAAGCACTGGCTCGGAGGGCTGAGGGTAACTAGAGAGAATTGAGACAATTCTAGTGAGAGAATTGTGACAATTGAGATGATATGAAAGTAAGCAAGGAATAACATGCAAAAGTCCATCATGCAAAACAGAAGCTTGCAAATCCAGTGCTTAGGAAACTAGCCACCATGCAAACTGAGCCCTGCCTATTGACACCCCCTTCCCTTTCCCTCCTCTTAAACCAGGACTCCTTCCCCTGTCAAGGAAGATGACCATGGTGAGAGTGATGGTGGTAGAAGTGGTGCTGGTGGTGGTAGTGAAGGCGGTGATGGTGATGGTGATAGTGGTAGAGGTGGTGGTAGTGCTGGTGATGGTGCTGGAGGTGCTGAAGGTGGTAATGCTGGTATTGGATGGTGATAATGGAGGTGCTGGAGGAGGTAGTAGTGGTACAAGTGATGGTGGTTATGATGGTGATGGTGGTGGTGATGGGTGGTAGTGGTAGAGGTGGTAGTGGTGGTAGTGGTAATGAGAATCATGGCTGTTCTCATTTATTGGTTCCCACTAACTATCAAAATGTCAGTTATCTAACATATATTATTTGCAATGCGAAGTTGATGCCAGAAGAAGCATCAACATTACCACTACCTCTTACAGATAAGAAAACTGAAAATCCTTCAAGATTTTACCTGAGGTGTGGCATAAGTTCAAACCTGAGCATACTCTCCCCAGGGATACTCTCTGACAGTCTGTGTCTAGTTATCTTCATCAAGAGGAGCAGAGATGTGGATAATGCAGAACATCCTTACTGTATTTAGCAATTATATGTCTATATACATATATATCACATTCATTAAGTGGTTTTGAGCATCTAAATTACCTCTTCTACCTTTAGGTTCTGACAGATTAAATCCTTTTCATTTCACCAAAATGAAAAGCTCCGTGAGAACAGATATCTTGATTGCCTCCTTAGCTACCTTATCTATAGCATTAAAAGTGCCTAGGAAGTAGTCCAGCAACATATGATGAATTAGTAAATGATTGACACAGCTTGCGTCAACTTGTATGAAAGTGTGTGTGTGTGTGTGTATGTTCATGTGCAAGAAGTGCACAAGTGTGTAGAGCAGCAGGGGGATGGGAGTCTGCTGCTTATGACCCAGTGACCAACCTCCCTCCTTGACTCCCTGGTTTCTGAGGACTAGAACAATGCCAGGGCCCGTTCATAAATCGATGGACAGTCTGCTGACCTGAGGCAGAAATGGGCTGGACCTGGGCCAACCGGGGCAGTTTCACCTGGAAAGTATCAGGCCAGCTCCCATGGCAACAGAGTTCAGTATGTGTTTATGTACTCCTAACAGAATTCCAGACTACCCTCCTAGACTGTGCCTGCTTCCCCTCACCTTCCCTCCTTCCTCACTTCCCCAGGTCACCCAGGGCATCATCTCAAAAGCTTAGAGAAGCCTGAGCAGCAGAAGCAGCCCCCAGGACATGGGAGACAAAGTAAAGAAAGTCTTCCCTGGAGAGAAGATTATTTCCCTCCCAGAGCTCCTGGCTCAGAAGTTAGCCCTCCTGGGCCTCTCCTAGACCTACTGGTTCCCACAGCCAGCCACACCCAGATCCCCCTCCCCATAATGACCTGTTCCAATGGCATCCAGCTCCCACAAAAATCCTCTCCACCTATGCAGTTTATGGAAACAGGGGCCCTCCTTTCTCTGTGCCTCCAACCTAGCTCCATTCCAAACAACTTCAGAAACATCTCCCAACTTACCACCTCCCACCCCCAGTCTTCCTCCTTAGAGTCTGTGATTAGATATCCAGAGCAGGGATTGGGTCTAGGCAATCCAGTGTCTAGGAGTTCCTTTAAGGTAGTAAAGGACATGCCAGGTGCAGTGGCGCATGCCTATAATCTTCAGCCTTGAAGCGGCTGGGGCTAGGGATTGAGGTTCGAGTCCCACTCAGGGCAACATAGCGAGACTAGTCCCAAAAAATAGCTGGGCATCGTGGTGCACGCCTGCAGTCCCAGCTACCTGGGAAGCTGAAGCTGGGGATTGCTTGAGTCCCTGGTACCCCGGGCAAAAAAAAAAAAGATAGTAAAGGACAGTTTTGTTTCTTTTTTTTTTTTTTTTCTGAAACAAGATCTCGCTATTTTTGCCTATGGAACCACAGGTTCACTTTGCTCAGGGTACCACGGACTCAAGTGATCCCCAACCTCAGCTTCCCAGGTAGCTGGGATTACAGGCACGCTACCACATCCAGCTATTTTTTTGGAACTAGGTCTCGCTACATTGCCACAAGTGGGACTCGAACTGTGAACCCCGGTTCTGGCCACGGCTTCCTAGATTGTGGCTTACAGGCATGCACCACCATGCCTGGCCTAGGACAGCTTTAATCCTTACAGTACCATCTCTACTTAAGAGCTGAGGGAATTGAGACTCAAGTCAAAAGTAGCTTATATGCCAAGAGAACAGATCAGCTGGAGAGGTATGACTAGAGTCTGCCTGCCTCCAAAGCCATGTCTCAACTCCCTACCTTACACTTCCTCTTTCTGTCCCTGCCCAAGGAAGTGCCATGTGCCAGGCAGTCCCTGAACTGGAGTTTTTATAACCTCATTTAATCCTTACAATTAAGGGGCCGGGCACAATGGCTCATGCCTGTAAACTTCAGCCTATGAAGCGGCCGGGGCTAGGGATTGTGGTTCGAGTCCCGCCTGGGGCCCGTAGTGAGACCTAGTTCCAAAAAAATAGCTGGGTGTGGTGATGTGCGCCTGTAATCCCAGCTACCTGAGAAGCTGAGGCTGGGGATGGCTTGAGTCTATGGTACCCTGGGCAACGAGAGCCTGCAGTTCCACAGGCAAAAATAGCGAGACCTAGTCTCAAAAAAAAAAAAAAAAATCCTTACAATTAAGTCTATGAGGAAAGTACAAATAGCCACATTACAGGATGTAGAAGCCTAGAAACTTCTATTTCCAAGGCCGTGATCAGAATTTGATCCAACTTCTGGCTCTGAAACCCCAAGTTCAGTTCCCCAGCCCCTGAGTCTGTTGGAGAGCCCTACACTGAGAGACGCAGGAAACAGGAATGCAGATTCTTCAGGCCAGGAGGACGGCCATGCCTCTCACCAGCCAGCGCCTCTGATAAGGGCAGAGGTGCCGTCCAGCAGGAGTTGCCTGCTGTTGTGGGAGAGACTCGGGAGTCAGGACGGCTGAGTGTTGGCTGCCAGCTGACCTCCAGTGTTCCGCCTTTCACTCATCCTGTGAGCTGACACACCTGTCAGCCTTTTCACTTCTGCAAATTCCTGCCACAACATCCAATGTGCTCTGGGATTTGTGATTAAAATGAACTAATTTGGAGCCGGGTACAGTGGCTCGTGCTTGTAAACTTCAGCCTATGAAGCGGCTGGGGCTAGGGATCGAGGTTCAAGTCCCGCTCAGGGCAACATAGCAAGACCTCGTCCCAAAAAAATAGCTGGGCATGGTAGTGCGTGCCTATAATTCCAGCTACCTGGGAAGCTGAGGCTGGGGATTGCTTGAGTCCGTGGTACCCTGGGCAATGTGAGCCTGCAATTCCACAGGCAAAAATAGCAAGACCTAGTCTCAAAAAAAAAAAAGAACTAATTTTCATTTTGAGGATTGTCTAAGGCAGTATTGGGAATAATGTGGAACAGCAAGAAAACATAAAGTTAGTAATCAAATAACCTTTAGTCTAGACTCCATATGGCTTTGTGACATTGTGCAAGTCACTTCCTTCCCTGAGCTGCACCTATAAAGAAAGAGCAAAATGATTTATTTCTAAAACTTATTGAAGTTAGGTTTTATTATTAATGGTATAAAATAAATTGGGGTTTGAGAAATTTGAATATCCCAGAGTGACTGAAGGTAACAGGGAAAGCTTTAAAATAGAAATCAATCTTAATTTGAGCTCTTTTCTCCATTTGAAAAAAAAAAGTCATATGACGATAATAGTTGCAAGAATTCCTTTGCCTGGTGTTGGATGCTCACGATGATGGCAGAAACTGTAAGCTCTCCTCCATGAATCGCCCTTCTCCTGCCTTCCATCCCCTTCTTCAGTTAACAGCTCCTGTGATAAAAGACCGTCAGCACTCCAGAATCCACCTCACTCCCACCACATCCACAGCCCTGAACACAACAGCTTCTCCCCTTTCACAAAGCCCTGAAAGGAAGCAAAAAGACAGACCCAAAGAAGGACAGACAAGTTCAGGAGTAGTAATGAGTGACTATGAAGAAGGATCTCTCTCAGGCCAGATCACATCAGGCCTGCACAGAAACCATGCACAAAGCCAGGCACTTTGGCGCATGCCTATAAGCATCAGCCTATGGAGAGCAGCTGGGACTGGGGATTGCGGTTTGAGACCTGCCTGGGGCAACATAACGAGACCTAGTCCCAAAAAAATAGCTGGGCATGGTGACGTGTGCCTATAATCCCAACTACCTGGAGGCTAAGGCTGGGGATTGCTTGAGTCTGTGGTACCCTGGGCAACATGAGCCTGCAGTTCCACGGGCAAAAATAGGGAGACCTAGTCTCAGAAAGAAAGAAAGAAAGAAAGGAAGGAAGAAAGAAAGAAAGAAAGAAAGAAAGAAAGAAAGAAAGAAAGAAAGAAAGAAAGAAAGAAAGAAAGAAAGAAAGAAAGAAAGAAAGAAAGAAAGAAAGAAAGAAAGAAAGAAAGAAAGAAAGAAAGAAAGAAGGCATGCACAGATGAGACAGCTCCTCCTGAAGTTTCTTTCTTACTATCTGGCCCCCATAGTAAGAAAGAAACTTCAGGAGGAGCAGCGGAGTAGGGGGTTGGGGGTGCTGAACAAGTTTTTGAAAATGACCCTCTCAGATGTCAGCAATTCCTGGAAAAGACTGAGTAAACAGGGTCAGGGCAGGAGGAATGCAGTTGAAGGCATGTATGCATAGCTGATCACCTCATAGAGAATGAGCCATAAACCTTATCTCCCTGCCGCCAGTACAGTCAGGATCCCTATCTCTGGAGGCTGAGGCTGAGTCAGGGCTGGGATGACGGGTAGTGGGACTGGGCAACATGTGAGTCACCACTTGGTGTTTGATCCATCCGGAAATATTACTGGAGCAAAGGGGACAAGAGCTCGATTAGGATCTAATGGGAGGTAAGTGTCTCAGATACCTATCAGGCAGCCCCATGCCAAAACTTCCCCTCCCAGGTGAGTTAGGTCCGAGACTGGACCTCATTGTCATCTCAGTGAGCTCTTAGTAGCTGAGCTCCAGGATTTATGTACAATTCTTCCCTGGGCCTAATATATTTGGCTCCCTCTGCCATCTTTAACTACTTCTTTAAAAACCACAGCTGACTCCCTTCTCTCTAGGCGGACAGGAGCAGGACCAGGGGACTGGTACCAGCCTGTCCTCTAGTCCCCTCCCACCTTATTAGTCATAACTGGGTCCTGGGTGCCTTGGAGGGCAGAGGGAGAAAGGAGGCAGTGTTCCTTTGTTCTCAGTGTTCCTGAGAAAGTCTCCACTTCCCTGTGATATCCTCTCCTCTGTGCAGGCAGGTGAGAGGGGCCTGGTGAGGATAGGTGACATCAATGTCCACCCCAGGCTCTTAATCACATACATGTACACATACACTCTGTCCCACCTATCTGTCCTTGTGTCCCTTCACCTCCCCACTCATTTTGCTGCTAAACATCCTCTCCCAGTATGGAGCCAGACTGATCCTCTATAAACACCAATTTGATTCTGTCACTCCCCAGCTCATGGCTTCCTTTAGCTTAAAGGTCAAGCTCTTCTGCACCCTCCCCTCCTGGCACTGGCCACCTCACTGCCTCAACCTCAGTGCTGTGCCCTCCCATAACTCCTCCCTATCACCTGCACTTGCTGAAAGCTTACTCTTCCCGAAAGCCCTGGCTCCAGCACTCCCCATTCATTCTGCAAACATTTACTGAATGAAAATCACTCCAGGCACCTCCCAGAGCAGCCTACTCTCTCTCCACTGCCAGAAGCAGCCACTCCCAGGGACCCCAGAATAATTCTTTGAAACACCCCTGGGTTAGATAACAATTGCCTGAGCTCTCCTCTCTGATTGTAAACCTGCTCGATGGCATGGAGCCTCCACTAATGAGGCAGGCTCCATATTTGCTTCATTTGAGCTTCACACTGACCTTGGGGGTTATGTATGTACAGATAGGAACCCAAATCACCCAGAGAAGTAACTGTCCAGGGTCCCCACATCAGCACCAAGGCATCTCCATCAAAAACAGGGTCACATCTTATAACTGCTTTAATTGCCCTTATCACTCAGTACAAAGAACTTGTTTGATTCATGGAATGAATCATGATCCTTAATGATTCATTTCTTCTCAAATAAACCCTTCTCCTTGCTGATCCCTACACCCTCTCCCCACCTTCCTTTTATCCTGTCTTCTCCCCCTACTCTGCACCCCAAGGATCCAGGAGCCAATGGAGGAAAAGCTGAGACTATCGTCATCGATTCCAGCCACTGAATCAGGTCTCAGGAGGGCTCTGCAGACCATAAACAGGCCACAAGAGTAATTTAGGACAGGAAGACTCCTCCCTGGTAGCCCTCCAAAGCCCAAGTTCACTGCGAGTGCCAACCCTTCCCTCTATCCCTCTCCACTTCTAGGAAGACACGGGTGAGGCAAGAAGGAGCAAGAGGAACAGCCAGAGAAGTAAGGGGCCTAAATCCCTAAACTGGTGACTCATCATGCTGTCACTCCCCAGGTGAAGAGGGGGCACCTAGTCACTTAAATTCTCCGTCCCTGAGAAAGCATTTAGATATCTGTAAGCGGAACAAGCAGAGAAGGAAGCGCTCTGTTTTCCCCAAACTAAGATTGTCATGGCAACAGAGTCCAGGGCCAGCAGGTAAGGAGCAAAGGTCCTTGCCAGAGTGAGGGCCTTGCTAGCAGGCTGCCAGCTGGGCAGCCTGCCCAGATCATGCCAGGCCAGCTTTCTCTGGCTGAGCACCCCCTTGTGGGGAAAACCTGTCGCAAGAGCTGGGGAGACAGTCCTGAAGGAGCAGTCGCCCATTTTACAGATCCTCTTGGGTTCCCATCCCATCCCAATCCCTCCCCAGGAGGTTTCCTGCGGAGATAGACACTGAATCAGAGGGAGCTCTTGGCTGCTGTGCTGGAAAGAGAGGGAATGGGGAAATGAAGGTAGGGACAGAGAGGGGATGTCAGCCAGGTAAGACTTCCTTACCTGGAAAAGGCAAAAGATAAAGACCAGGAGTCCCAAGCTAAGGGAAAGATGGTAAAGACATCAGTTCAGAGAACATCTCCCCAGCTGCTGTGAGAGTTATTCCTTCCCTCCGGTGTCACTCAAACTAAACACTTACTTGCTACCCAAAGAGGCCCAATAGGGCTGCCACCACCATCCTTCACCGTACCTCCCTTACCTGTTACCTACATCCATCCCCACCCCACCTCCTTGGTGGTGCAGGCAGTACTGCCTGTGTTCAGCATCAGGTCTTACACTTGTGCTCTGACCTGCACTCCCTCCCCTAAGAAGCTTATTTTCAACTGGCTTCCCTCTCTGGTCATGCTCCCCCACTCCATTCTGGAGCAAATCCCTCCTCTGCCTGTATCCATACTCAAGTCCCTTCCCCTTCCTTTAAAAAGTAAAAGGGGTAAGAAGAAGGGGAGGAAAGAGGGAAGGGAATCATGCTTGACCTTGACCCTTCACCCCTCTCTCCCTCCCTTGGCAGTCAAACTTCCCAAAAGAAGAGGTCGTATTCATTTTCAATTCCACCTTATCCTACCTAATACCACTTACATATCCTACTTATTCCAGCCACCATTCACAGCAGTGATTAAAACCACCAGCCATTAACTAATAGTCAAAGCTGTGGATCCGTTCCAGGCATTCTCTCCTGTGATACTGAATTGACATGACTGACCACCCCACCTCCACCCCTACCCCTGCCTTTCTTGAAAGACTTTCCTTGACATCTTGACATCTCCTTAAGAATTTCTTACTATCTCTCTGGACACTCTTTTCTAATTCTCATTTTTGCATCCTCTTTATCACCTTTAGGGATTTGTATCTGCAGACCCTAATCTTTTTGTTAGGCCCTGAGCCCCTTTGAGGCTCCAAGACACAATCCAGATTGCCAGCATTGCCCCTATGTACTCAGGAAACCCACCCACACAGGCCATATTAAAAGCCTCCACCACGAATGTTAGGACCCCCTGAACTCTGCCTCCATCACTTTTCTTCTGGCCAATCCCTCCACTCCCAGGGAGGATGACTACAGATGGGTGTGGTTCACAGTCACCTGAATTCATAACATATTTCTCAGTGTCTATGGCACAAAACAAAGTTGAGAATCAGGAAAATGCAAACTCTTCATGGTTTGCAAGGTCACTCTTAACCTGGTTCCATCAACCTTTTCCACTTCATCTTCTGCCTCTTCCTTTTATCAGCTTCCATTGACTCTCTGTATAGTCAACATACAACACTCACTGAGCATCTCGAAAGTTCAGACCTAAGAACATGCTGGTGAGCAAAATAGACATGATCTCTGGAACTTACAATCTAGCTGAGAGAATTGTAATAAGTTAATAATCACACAGATAAAGCAACAATCAAGAAAAAGACAGGAAATAATCTATTTAAAAGCAGAAATCAATGACCTTAAATACACAATAACAATAAAGTAGAAGAAAGCAATGAAAACAAAAAAAAAGATTTTTTGAAGATATTAAAAACATTGATAAGCCAGGGAAGAGAGTGGGAACACAAGCTATGAATATCTACACTGACAGAGGTGATAGCATTATAAACCTTATAAATATTTTTTAAAGTTCATAAGGAAATATCTTGAACAAACTTGGTTCCTATAAATCTGACAGCTTGGATGAAATGGACAAATTCCTTAAAATACAAAAACTGAGAGTACAGGAAAATGGTGTCTTCCAAACACAATAAAAGTGATGTAAAACAGGAAAAAAAAAAAACCTGCAGGAAAAACTGACTTCAAAATAGAAATATTAACACAATGGAAAGAATAGGGAAAACTCTAGATGGACTCTGTTTAGAGTGATGTAGTGGAAACAGCCAGGTCTGGGTAGGTGTCTTTATCCATTCTAGCACATAAAGAAGAGTGTTGGAGCCCTTGGTGGGTTTTATAGGTTTTAATGCTCTTGGGGAACCAGGTACACAGGCACATTAGGTAGGGAGGCTGGGTCAGTTGTAGTGCCAGCAGGCAGGCTAGGCAGCAGGGATGGGGGGTTGGGAGGCAAGCGAATCCCTAGCCCCCCAGGAACCTCCACGCTCTTTCTCTTTCTCTGCCTTTCTCTCTTTTTGGCATTATCTCCCAAGCTCCCCTCTCTGGGTGATGCTGCCCCTTTATCCCCACCTCCTGAGACCCAGGTGAGGCCCCTCACGCATGTGCACACCCACTGGGCCATGAGTGTATAATCATGGGTGAGGGCAAAACACCACTGGTGCTGGTCAAGTAAGCTAGTGGGGGATAAAGCCTGACCAACTCATTACCCTACAAGTGAATTGAAAGAAAGGACAACCCATTGAAAGAAAACTGCTATGCAGAGCCCTCTATAACTACTGACCCAGACACATACTTACAGCTGGGCCCCTAAAACCTTGAACTGCATTGGATAAGGAGGTGTTTGAACAGGCACCCAGGGTGAAGGGTGCTTGATTGGAGAGCTGCAGGGGTCAGGGCACAGAACAAGGAATGCTGACTTGAATCTGAGTTTCCTAACACAGAACAGCTAAAGCCTGAATGGAGTCAGCACACCCTAACTTTCCTAAAGAAGAGTCTACTTACTGCACAGCCTAAGCTGAGTTATCTTAACCACCTCCACTGCCTATAAAGAAGTCCCAACTCTCTGGAGTGGCTAAAGCCTGAATGGAGTCAGCACACTCTAACTTTCCTAAAGAAGAGTCTACTTACTGCACAGCCTAAGCTGAGTTATCTTAACCACCTCCACTGCCTATAAAGAAGTCCCAACTCTATGGAGTGGCAGAGCATGACTGAAGGGAAGCACGGGGCAACAGTCCTCGTAATCCTAATGGAAATTTTAAAAATAGAGGATATAAAACAACAACAGAATAAAGATGATGAAAATATGAGGCAGCTAAATTCAGAAATAATGGAATTAAGTAATACTACAACTGATTTTTTAAAAATTCAAGTGAGGACATTAGTAGTAGATAAAAAGCAGCATGAAGAGAATTAGCTCAAAAACACTGTTGGAGAATACAAGAATAGAACAACACAGAGACGAAAGTACAAAAAATAGAAATAGTATGATAACTTTCTGGGAAAATGTAAAGAGAAATAAGTCTTTAAATAGACAAGAAAAAATATTTAAAGAAATAACTACGGGAAACTATCAATAGCTGGGGAACAAACCAAAAGTCATGATCCAAAAGGTCCAAATAAAATAATACCAGACATACATCAAGATACATAATAACAAAACTGTTGAAAACCAATGACAAGCACAGAATATTTAAAATATCGATAGGAAAGAAGGGAAGCTATAGGAGAACACCAATCATACTGTCAACAAAACATGTCAGCAGAAACATAACAAGCACTAAAGGACTGGAAGGTGATCTCTAAAACACTAAAGAAAAAGACTCTCAGCTCAGAATTCTTTACTCAGAAAGATTATCAAGATAGAAGAAAGAGTAAGGAGCTTCATGAAAAAGTAAACACTGAAGGAATTTATCAGCACCAAGCCACACATGAAAGAAATTTTAAAGAGGTTATTATAAAGCAACAGAACTATGCTGATCAAGGCAACAGACACCCAAATTATTTAGCAAGATGGAGGAAGGGGAAAATGCATTCCCCTGGAACAGAGACCAGACAGCTCAACCAATCAAACAAATAACCCCTTATATATTAGTCTCAGGAAAACCCTCCAATGAGATACAACAAAGTGACATGTGAGGCAACAGAAACAGAACTAAACAAAACATAAGAAGAGCACTCAAAAAACTTCATGCCGGGCACAGTGGTGCGTGCCTATAAGTGGCAGCCTAGGAAGCCGCAGTGGGGATCGGGGATCGTGGTTCGAGTCCCACTGGGGCAATGTAGCAAGACCTAGTTGCAAAAAAATAGCTGGGCATAGTGGCACATGCCTGTAATCCCAGCTACCTGGGAAGCTGAGCCTGGGGATTGCTTGAGTCCATGGTACCCCGGGCAACATGAGCCTGCAATTCCACAGGCAAAAATAGCGAGACCTAGTCTCAAAAACAAAAAAACAAGAGCACTCAAAAACTTTAAATGACAAACCAAAATTAAAAACACAACAAGCTGGGAATAAACACATATCTGAATAATCACCTCAAATGCAATGGCCTGAACCCCCCAGTCAAAGATGTAGAATGGCCGGGCACGGTGGCGCATGCCTGTAGACGTCTGGCAGCCTAGAAAGCCACAGCTGGGCCAGAGCTCGCAGTTGGAGTCCCGCCAGGGGCATGTAGCGAAACCTAGTCCCAAAAAAATAGCTGGGCGTGATAGCATGCACCTACAATTCCAGCTACCTGGGAAGCTGAGGCTGGGGATTGCGTGAGTCTGTGGTACCCCCGGCAACGTGAGCCTGCAGTTCCACAGGCAAAAATAGCGAGACCGGCTGGTCCCGGTGGCTCGTGCTTGTAAGCTTCAGCCTATGAGGCGGCCGGGGCTAGGGATCGCGGTTCGAGTCCCACCTGGGGCCCGTAGCGAGACCTAGTTCCAAAAAAAATAACTGGGCGTGGTGGCGCGCGCCTGTAATCCCAGCTACCTGGGAAGCTGAGGCTGGGGACTGCTTGAGTCTGTGGTACCCCGGGCAACGAGAGCCTGTGGTTCCACGGGCAAAAATAGCAAGACCTAATCTCAAAAAAATAATAATAATAATGAGACCTAGTCTCAAAAAAAAAAGATGCAGAATGAATAGATTTCAAAACCCAGCCGCGCCTCCTGATATTTGCAAGAAACTTGCCTTACTGACACAGGCAAGCATAGACTTCAAGGTTGGAAGAAAGTCATACAAAAAGATGACACCCAAAAACTCATGAACAGCTGTACTTACATCTGCTAAAATAGACTTTCATCTAAGAAAGAAAATAAGAGGTAAAGAAGAAGACCACTATATTATGACGAAGGGTCCTCCTTCTCCACGGAGGTCTTTAGTTGCTTTGCTTCCCCATTCAGCCAATTCCAAGAGTCTGCCATTTCAGCAATTCAGCCCAGGCTCCCTTGCTTCTGAGTTTTCTCCAATCCTGTCCTCTCGTCTCTCAGTGAACAATTCCCAGGACACAAGTTATTTCTTGGGCAGTTGGTTCCATCACAAAGTCATGCCATGTAACATTCACTGCGATGGAAAACCCTTCAGTCATCCTCCAATGCCATGTGGGTGACTGTGTCACCATGTGGGCTGCCTCTTCTGTCTCTGCCCATTCTCTTCCTTGGGAGAGAGTCAAGAGTGTGTAGAGGTCACTTGTATCAAGTCCCAGCTCCAACACCAGCTACCTAGATCATTTTGCAGGGTTAGCAGCAACGTCATTCTCTGACCATCTGGAGCAAAGGGAGTGGTTGCTGCTCTGGTTGTCATGATTCCCTTGACTTGTCCTGGTATAGCACTAGCTACCCTTGTTATTGTTTGTTTAGTTGTTGGTCCACCTCGCTAACTTTTACCTTCCTAAAGAAAGCTCCTATCAACCTTGCTGCCTACAACAGAATCTCATCCCACTCTCTCATTTCCTGACAAACTTCTTGAAAGAAAAATCTACACTGTGTCCACACTGTCATTAACTACTCATTCCTCAGCCTGTCACCATCCTACTCCATCCCCATCACTGTCCTGGATTGCTCCTCTTATCCACAGTCTCCCCCACTCTCTGTGTACCTGCCTAAGGACTATCCCTTCTCCATACTCCTCCTTGACCTTCTCCCCTTCAGACTTTCCCCCTTCTCTCTGGTCCCTCCATGGAGCTGGCAGGAGTCTAGGCCTCCCTTCTTCCCCTTTTTCCTCTTCCTGCCCTAGGTTCCTCCATGCAGGGCTCTTCCCACTTCTTTTGCCTGATTCTTTCTCTTAGACCATTTCACCCACACCAGGTTCCCCCAGTCCTCTAGGCAGTCCTCTAGGCATGTGACTTCCATCAAAAGTCACATGACCTGGTGGGTGACTCCCATCAGGGCCATACAACCTGGCTCTTAGCTCTGTATATGGGGGGTCCCAGCCAGCAACACAAGGAGGCTGCCTTTCCTGGCTTGAGCAAAGGTTCTAAAGGCTACTGCAATCTGAGTTCCCTACACTATTTCTCTCCAAGCTGTAGTCTCGCTTCTCTAGCTGCTCCCAGGACAGTTCTCCAGACCTCCCGGCTGATCTGCACCTTCTAACCCAAGGGGGAAGACTGATAGTGTCATGGCCATAGACAGGATCTTTTTGAGACAGGTTCTCAGTCACTCTGTTCTTCCATTTTTCCTCTTTCCTACAGATGTGATGATAGCAACCTCTGCCCTGTGTTGACTGGAAAGGATAGAGATTGTGAAAAGTACAGAGCAGAAGGCTAGAAGGTCATGAGGGCAAAATAAGAGGGCTGGGAAGAAAAGCAGTAGAGAGGGGGCAAACACACAAGCAGGACATCTACTGACTGCTCTGGTCTCAGAGGCCCCTAGGCAGTGTGTCTGCTTTGATCCTCATGAAGACTCTCAGTGTAGATGCAAATATTATTGTAGATGCAAATATTATCCTTGTTCTACAGGTGAGGAACCCAAGGAGAATAAACACAGCCCAAGGCCACCCAGTCAGGCTTGGGGGCTCAAACATGGGTCAAGTGCCATGACCTAGTTCTGTGTAGACTGGAGAGAGCATGGCCTGGGGGCAGCACTGAGGTACTGAGCTGAGATGGAGCAGCAGGTCACAGGGGGCATAAGGAGCAGAGAAACCCTTCCCGGTGGGTGAGATCTGTTGTCAGCGAGGCTGCAGGGCGTCCCAGAGAGTGAAGGCACCATAAAGGGGCCAGAGTGTCTAGAATCCTTGTCAAGCTCCACGTCTGACGGTGCCTGGACAGCCGCACCTTGCTGGGTGCTGCATTTTCCCTAACTTCACTCCCCGCATCTAGATCCTTAGAAGCAAATCCAACAATGATATAAGGCCAGGCACGGTGGCACGTGCCTGTAAACAACAGCTTATGAAGTCGCAGCAGGGTCTGGGGATCGCGGTTCAAGTCCCACCCGGGACAACACAGCGAGACCTAGTCCTAAAAAAACAGCTGGGCATGGTGGCGCGCACCTGTAATTCCAGCTACCTGGGAAGCTGAGGCTGGGGACTGCTTGAGTCAATGGTACCCCGGGCAACATCAGCCTGCAGTTCCACGGGCAAAAATAGCGAGACCTCGTCTCAAAAAAAAATTTTTTTTAAATAAATAAAGCAATGATATAAAAAGTGCCACAGCCTTTTTTGATCCCTCCACTCCTGGGGCTAAGGGCCTGGCCTGATCCTGCAGAAGCCTTCCCCCACACCACCTTGGACAGGCAGCCCCAGGTCTCCAAATGGAGAAGGGCTGCCTCCAAAGGTATGCAGTCTTGACGGCTTCAGACTCGGCCCAGCACTCAAGCCAGCTGCAACCTCTGTTACTCCACCTGTCTACATTGCCTACCTCTCCATTTCTCCTCAGAATCTTAACTACATTTGTTCGTCCCCCAGCCTCAACCAGCATCCCCTTTTCATTTGTTTTTTAAATCAAAATAATTTCCAGTGCTCCCCTATATGCCAGTTTCAGGGCTCAACATGAGGGATTCTTACTGTGCCCCCAGAAGCCTTCTCCCTCCCTCCCTTTGCTTTCCCTTCCTCTGTGGCTTAGTTGCTAACTCCTCCCACAGGAGACCCCCCCACACACACACACACAACAAGCCTGCTGAGCCCTCCACTGGGGCTGCTGAGGGGAATCTTCCCCTCACCTCTTTGCTGCCTCCGATCCTCCCAGCACCAGGCCTTCTCACTTCTTCCAGCACACCCCCACACTTAGTGGAAGGCCTTTCAGGGGTCAGCTTAAAGAAGATGATGGGAATCAGCTCCTCCCTATTAAGCTAAGGAACCCCACCTCACACCACAATTGCTATTCAAACACCTCCCTCCTCAGGGTTGAGCCAGAAATGTCCAGCCTAATAATAAAGTAAAATATGAAGGGTTTCAGGCCCCACAATCTCCCCTTATGCTCTAATCTCCCACCATCTAGCCTCCCCAGAGCTGTGTGCTGCAACCTTTGTGGAGAATGTGGGGAGGGGGTAGGAAAGAGCTGACCTACCCTTATCAGAGTCATCTCTGAGTTGACTCAGGAGTTAAACCTGTCTCTCAGGTTCTGGCTCCCCCTGAGCAGGACATGTGAACACCGGGCAAGATAGGGGGCAGGGAATCATCTGTCCAGCTCAGGACTCCCCCTAATGAGTCACTCTATCCTTCACCACATTTGTTGTCTTTGTCCTGGAAGGTCTCTCACCAAGGATCCTCCTGCTCCAACTTCTCCCAGAATTCACCTCCCATTTATGCTCCTTTCCACCTAGCCTTCCACCCCCAGACCAAGTCCCACTGTTGGGAATCTAGGGGTTGAAATTCCTCCTTCATGCCCTCTTCCCCCCCTCAGCCAGAGCATCACCAGCAGAACATGGAGGAATCTGGAAGTGGTGGAAAAGGGCAGGTAGGCTCATGCTGGACTCCTGAGGTCAGTATTTGCCCCATGCTGCAAGAGGTCAGGAATGTGGCCACTGACTTCAGCTGTGGGAGATAAGACCCATTGGCAGCTCTTCCCTTCCCCCAGACTGAACCTCCATGGGCCCCTGAAGTTCTAGCCAGTTGAGAGAGGGATAGGATCAGAATCTAGAAAGGACTTAGTTAAGAATCCTGGGACCTGGACCTGGTTCCCAGTGGAATTCAAAGTGCCCTAGAGGTCTTGAGGGACTTAGAGAAAGATCTAACACCACTGAACCATCTTTACAATTAAATTGACTCCCAACCTCCGCCTTTCTGAATGTGATAGGGTCTTGCTTTCTGGATGTGTTAGTAAATAATTCATATTTGTTCAACAAATGACTGCTTGATAATTAACATTCACTGCCACACAAGGAGCTAGACTGGCCAGCCTTATGAGCCTTATTATTCTCCCTTTACAAACAAAGAGACTGAAATTCTATTACTGACTTCCCGAAAGTATCCAAGATGGCTAATCTATATTATTCTTTGTGCAATTTTACATGACATGACAATGTTGGACGCCAGTGGGTCTGTGAAGATGAAAGGAGGGAGAATCTCTTTGACTGGCTGGCACCTCTAAACTTCCAGAAACTACATGCAAAATTAGTGGCATTCATTTGTATATTATTTTGTATCTCATTTGCCTTTTGACCTTCAGAAGGTCTGGATCTCTCTCTCTCTCTCTCTCTCTCTCTCTCTCTCTCTCTCTCTCTCTCTCTCCCCCTACCAGATAGTGGCAGATAGTGGCAGAGCTGGGACAATCCAGACCAAATCCTCCCCCCTCCCATCTGAGCTTCACCTCCCACATGGCTGACCCATTGACCAGGGTCCCTTCCCCTCCCAGACCCACCCTCTACCTGCCCCCACCTCCTCAGTTCAGCTGACAGCTCAGTAAGAATCAATAGGTCCACTCCAGAGCAAAGAGCACAGATCCATGTTGTCAAATCTAGCCAAACAGACCAGCTTTTGGGAGCTGCTGGTACTGACAGACTTGAAGGTCCACTACCTTCCTAGCGTCCCTATTCGCTTAGCATGGGGGTGATCATCCAGCTTCAGGGGTGCAGGGAGTTCTGGGGACTGCCTTACCTCCATCCCTACAACCATATCCTGATATGAGCTTCCTGGAGGAGGCAGTCCAATGGGGCTGGGGTCCAGAAAGACTTGTGAGGAAATGCAAGGGATTGGGGGAGCCCAGAGAAATGTCCTAGTTAGGACGGGGATACAGCTGGCCACAAGGAATGGGTCTTGGCTAAACTGTTTCTTTGTGTGCTTGTCTGTCCTGTTAGGCCCCAGACCACATGGGACACATTACAGTCTCCAGTGGGGATGTTGGTCTCTTTCACTCACTATTGTTCTGCCAGCAACTAGAATAGGACCTGACATACAGTAATTGCCAAAAGAATATTTATTGGACTCTAAGTGCTCAGGAAGTATGTGTTTACTCAAGGGTATAGGTAAGAGTGATATAAGAACATGAAGAATTGCTGCTCAAAAATAGTAAATGTTTAATATTCCCATGTGAAATCAAGAGATGCTCTGTGCCTAGTCTACTGGAATGATTTAGGGAAGAATATCAAGTACAAGTTGAAAAATTCTCTAACTTGTTCACTGTATGGTAAATACAGGGATCTGAAAAATTAATCATTGCATGCCACAAAATTACTGGGGTGGAAAGAACCCTAGATTAAGATCCATGTAGTCCTGAATTCTAATTCTCCTCTGTCATATCTGTGCTCAGTTAGCTAAATTACTTCACCTTTTTGACTCTGCTTTTTTCACATTTGTAAAAATGAGTACCTTCCAAATAAAACTTGCAAATTATGATTCAAAAAAAAAAAAGAACATGCAGAAGTAAGTCCATGTCCCCTTTTCAAACAGTGACGTGTTCCCCCAAGGCCAGCTACCCTGGGGGTGAGGTGCAGGGAGGGAAGAAGTGAGAAGGAGGTTCAGAGAGAGAGAATTTGTTGTTCAAGTGTCCAACCACGTTCGGTGAATGTGTGCTTGACACAAATGCTCTGACAGAGGGGGTGCCTGGGAAACACACACCTGTCGTGTGTGGGGAACCAAGTGTAGGTGGGGCCAAGTGTGTGTAAGAGCAGATTTGGGTCTCAGGATTTCGTTTCCTCTCCATCTAATGACTCTTGGGGCTCCAAGTTCCCTCTGCAGGTGGAGAATGTGAGTGACAATCTGAGGACAACCACAGAGAATAATTCCCATTCCACTTGCTCATCTCCCAAACCCTCAAATTCTCCAGCACCTGACAGCACCTGCTCTACGTCAGAGAAGGGGTTATAATAACGTCCTTTCCTGAAATCACACAGCCACACATGCCAACATCCCCTGTTGCCCTTGTCCGGTCAGGCTAGCCAGGCCCTTTCTAGGGGGTAGAGAGTGGGCAGCGCTGTGCCGAGGTATTGGAGGGTGGGGGAGAGCCCGGATCCGGAGGCGGAGGCAGAGAACCAGGCAGAGATCGTCACCTCCGGGTGCACCTGTGGTGGCTGGGGGAGGGGGGTTGAGGGCGGGGCCTGCTGAGCTGTCCCTTCCCCCCCCCTCCCCTCGGGGATAAAACTTGAGTTGCTGGCCTGGAACCTACAGCAGCCATAACCTGATTCCTGGCTTCTCTCGACTTCCCGCTCCAACAGCATGAGCTTCAGTACCCACTCCACTTTCTCCACCAGCTACCGGTCCCTGGGTTCTGCCCGGTCTCCCAGCCAGCGGGTCCGACCGGCCAGCAGCGCGGCCAGCGTCTATGCAGGTGCTGGGGGATCTGGCTCCCGGATCTCCATATCCCGCTCCACCAGCTTCCGGAGCGGCTGGAGGTCTGGGGGCCCCAGCTCTGGGATGGGTGGCCGTCTGGTGGGCATGGGGAGCATCCAGGGCGAAAAGGAGACCATGCAAGAATTGAACGACCGCCTGGCCTCCTACCTGGAGAGGGTGAGGAGCCTAGAGGCTGACAACCGGAGACTGGAGAGCAAAATCCGGGAACACCTGGAGAAGAAGGGACCCCAAGTCAGAGACTGGGGGCAATACATGAATATCATCGAGGAACTGAAGGCTCAGGTAAGGGGGCTTGGAGGAGCAACCCCGATTCCCGCCCTGTTATTCGAGCCCTTTTCTCTTTCTCCCCCCTCCTTAGGAATTCCTATACCAAGGACTGGAAGTTTAAAAGAGTGGGCTCCACTGACTCCTTTCCTGATTTCTACCCTATCCTTATTCCCTAGAAGGGGGTTAGGAATGCCACTTACACAGGCCCCCAAAGGTGGTGACTCCACATGGAAGGACCCTTTTCCCAGCAGATATTGGAAGAAGCAGGAAGTGTACCCCAAGGGGGTGAGGGGCGCTGAAGCAAGGACAGAAGACTTCTGGCCCAGTGGGGACACTTAGAGGGTTAAGCGGATGTGGCTAAGGCTGAGTCATCTAGGAGTAAACAAGAGGCCTATCTGTGGGAGGGGCCAATTTGGGGGATGGGGGGCCCAGAGAGGGGGGTGAACAGGTGCGCCATGAAAAACTGCCAGAAGCAAGCCAGGGTGAGTACCTGTTAGAAGTGCTGCCAGCATGGACACTGGTGCAACAGTGAAATTTGGGAGTCCAGGAAAGGAGGGGACAGTGTCAGGGGCACAGGAGGAAGGCAAGAGAGAAGGGAATGGCACACAAGGAGAGAGAGCCTTCGCTGTTCCTGAGACCCAAGTTTCCCTGTGACACCTAACTGCTTCCACACACTCAGCCCACCCATCATCAGCTTCCCATTTGCCAAGTAACCTCTCTCTACAAACCCCCAGATCTTTGCAAATTCTGTGGACAATGCCCGCATCGTTCTGCAGATTGACAATGCCCGACTTGCTGCTGATGACTTCAGAGTCAAGTAAGGCCAGGATCAAGGGCTCGGGGGCAAAACCACAGGCAGAGGGGGCTGGGTCAGCTCGGAGCTCATGGTGGGATTTATTCAGCTGCAGGTGAATGACAGTTGGGCTCCATCAGTCTATTCACTCACATCATCCAGTGAAGAATATTGCCTTCCAAGGCGCATGCCTGTAGGTGGCGGCCTAGGAAGCCACTGCTGGGGCCAGGGATCACGGTTCGAGTCCCGCCTGGAGTCTCCAGGGGCACTAGCGAGACCTAGTCCCAAAAAAATAGCTGGGCATGGTGGCGCGTGCCTGTAATCCCAGCTACCTGGGAAACGGAGGCTGGGGGTTGCTTGAGTCTGTGGCGCCCCAAGTAATGTGAGCCTGTGGTTCCACGGGCAAAAATAGCTAGACCTAGTCTCAAAAAAAAAAAAAAAAAAAGAATATTGCCTTCCAGTTGCCATGGTGCTTAAAAAGTCACCATCTGACCCCTGACTCATGTTGCTGGTTTACAGTAGGCATAGGGGTACTCTTAGGAGGTAGTATGGGTTGAGAAGGTTCTGGATCAGAGATGGGGTCACTCTAATCATCTCCGTTCCCACAGGTATGAGACAGAGCTGGCCATGCGCCAGTCTGTGGAGAGTGACATCCATGGGCTTCGCAAGGTCATTGATGACACCAATGTCACTCGACTGCAATTGGAGACGGAGATCGAGACCCTCAAGGAGGAGCTGCTGTTCATGAAGAAGAACCATGAGGAGGCAAGCAAAGGCCAATGACCAGACAGTAGCCAAAGCCTGGCCAGAAATGGGCAGGCAGGCAGCCTAGCAACACAATTCAGAACTACCAGCCTGGGCTATTCTCAGGCAGACTGAGATGTAATTTAGGGGGGGTCACCTGAATTACAGTGTGATAGGGGTGAATCAGATGGGAACAAAGGTAGGAGCAGCTAGCACTAGCCATGAGGAATGATGGAGGACTGAGACAGTGGAATCAGCAGGGCCTCCTGCAAGAAGGTATAATATGGAGCAGGTTTATGGAAAGAGGGTAGAAAGAGGGACAGGGCAAAGTGAGAAGAGAAACCACTTGTGAGTGACAGGCTTGGGCAGTGAGTGGGTGGCATTTTACCCATCTGGAGTAGAAAGTCCAGAACTGGTACTGCCCAGAGTAAAAAGGTTTTCTAGCTAGTCCTTTAGGCCTCCTAGATGGTGGGAGTCACAGGAACCCCCTCCTACTTCCCCCCAGAGTCTCTTCCTCACTTGCCCCTCTCACCTGCAGGAAGTAAAGAGTCTACAAACCCAGATTGCCAACTCTGGGTTAACTGTGGAGGTTGATGCCCCCAAGTCTCAGGACCTTGGCAAGATCATGGCAGACATCCGGGCCCAGTATGACGAGCTGGCTCAGAAGAACCGAGAGGAGCTGGACAAACACTGGTCCCATCAGGTGCATGAGGAGAAAGGGATGGGTGCCCAGCTAGGCACAGAGGTCCAACAGTGTGGGATGGAGGCAAATGGAGAAGAGACCTAATGACTGACCCTACCCTGCAGATCGAGGAAAGCACCACAGTAGTCACCATGCAGAGCACTGAGCTGGGAGCAGCTGAGGAGAACCTCAAGGAGCTGAGACACACATTCTATTCCTTGGAGATCGAACTGGAATCCATGAAAAATCAGGTGAGAATCTTCATTTGTTTTTTTTTTCTTTTTTTTTTTTTTTTTGAGACTAGGTCTCACTGTTTTTGCCCGTGGAACCACAGGCTCACGTTGCCCGGGGTACGACAGACTCAAGCAATCCCCAGCCTCAGCTTCCCAGGTAGTTGGGATTACAGGTGCGCATCACCACACCCAGCTATTTTTTTGGGACTAGGTCTCGCTACGTGCCCCAGGTGAGACTCGAACAGCAATCCCTGGCCCCGGCCATGGCTTCCTAGGCTGCCACCTACAGGCATGCGCCACCATGCCTGGCCGAGAATCCTCATTTCACCTGCCCCAACTCCTTTGGTCCCTGACTTCTGTCATCTTAGACCAGTGCTGTCTCAGTCCAAATCCTACCCCTTCCATCATAAGTTTCTTTCACTCTGAAGGAGTTGTTTCTCTTTGCATTTCCCACTGTTCCTACTCCTGCCTGATTACCTGGAACACAGCAGGTACTTGATAAAGTTACCAAGAGTGCAGGAATGAGTTAGGTGTGGGTTCTGATGCCGCCCTAAAAGTTGCAAAGATTCCCTCTATCTCGGGGCTCACCAATCCTCCCTGTGTCCCCACAGAGGGCCAACCTGGAGAACACTCTGCATGAGGTACAGGACCGCAATGACAAGCGGATGAAGCAGCTCAATGAGCTCCTGCTGCAGCTGGAGTCAGAGCTGGCCCAGATCCGGGAGGAGGGGCAGCGCCAGACCATGGAGTATGAATCCCTGCTGAACACTAAGGTCAAGCTGGAGGCTGAGATTAATGCCTACCGCCGCCTGCTAGAAGATGGGGAGGATTTCAAGTGAGTGCCTCTTCAACCTACACAGTGGTAGTCGATAGCACTCCTTCTCTCCAGTGCCTGAGTTGTGGGGAGTCTTGCAGCACCATGTGCCTGTTCTTTGGTGCCCACTGAGCGGTGAGCTGGTGCTCTATTATACCCCAATGTCTCAAAAGCAGTAACAGTTACAGAGATTCCCTCCTAGAGAGACGAATGAACTAAATACAGGTTTGCCCCTGAGCCCTCTGAGTGCAGGTGGAGTTTGGTCTTGGGTTTCTTTTATTTTATTTATTAATTTTTTTTGAGGTTAAGTCTCACTATTTTTGCCCATGGAACCGCAGGTTTACGTTTCCCGTGGTACCACAGACTCAAGCAATCCCCAGCCTCAGCTTCCCAGATAACTAGGATTACAGGCGCACACCACCACACCCAGCAATTTTTTGGGGGACTAGGTGTCTCTACATTGCCCAAAGTGAGACTCAAACCACAATCCCCAGACCCTGCCACGACTCCATAAGCTGTTGCTTATAAGCACGCGCCACCATGTCCAGCCTTTGGGTTTCTTTTATAAAGGAAGTGATCAAGGGGAATTTAGAAGTAAAAGCAGGAACTGGAAGTCCTTCTACCCCCTCATCCCTCGCCTTCTCTGAGGAGCTGTTTGTAACTGGGGCTGGGTCTTCTGTTACAGCCTGAGTGATGCCCTGGACTTCAGCAACTCCATGCAAACCATCCAGAAGACCACCACCCGCAAGATCGTGGATGGCAAAGTGGTGTCTGAGACCAATGACACAAAAATTCTGAAGCGTTGAGGCAGCAAAAGTGGAATACCCTTTGGGCAGTAGGTCAATAAAAAGTTCAAAGGTCACTGTACATCACTTTGTGTGCTGTAGCTGTTTTCATACAATGTGTGAATACCCTGACTCCACCATCCTCCCTCCTACAAGGCCGAAATCTCCTCAACTCAGGGGTTTCCTGAGGTGAGGGGTGGGCAGAGGAAGGATCTGGGTTTCTGGATCACCTCAGTGGAATAGGAGGGAAATATAGATGGGATGAACCAATGACAGTGGGAAGATTACAACAGCACTATGGAATCTTAGCTTTGCAGAGAGCAGTGATTATAACGCCCCTTCCTGACAGGTGTTCCTTAACAGAAATCTGATCCCAATAAGGAAGTGGGACCAAGGACAAAGAACAAAAGAAAGAGAAAAAAACAGAACCCAGGGCACACGTCTGGCCCTCCCCATCCCTGCCACTCCATATCCTGATCCAGCTCTTTCCCCCACCCTGTCCCACGTATGGCCCCCAATGCTACACTCACTCTCCCAGTTGGATATGATGTCTAGAGTGCTAAAGGTGTACCTAGCAGTGGCGTAAAGGCAGTATTGAAGATGAAGGAATAATCTCCAGCCAGGGAAGTGGCACCACAAGTAAGTGTCTACTTAGGTGGTAATGAGCCCCTTTAGTAAACTAACAGAAATGCACAGTTCTGTGTGTTGAGTGGAAGTATGTCATCTCATGAAAACGGTGGATGTCCGCAACTAATAATGACTAATTATCTTTTTAAATTAAAGAAGTGTCAAATTAGGCCAGGCACAATGGCTTGTGCTTGTAAGCTTCAGCCTATGGAGTGGCTGGGGCTAGGGATTGCGGTTCGAGTCCCGCCTGGGGTCCATAGCGAGACCTAGTTCCAAAAAAAATAGCTGGGCGTGGTGGCGTGCGCATGTTATCCCAGCTACCTGGGATTGCTTGAGTCCTTGGTACCCCGGGCAACGAGTGCCTGCAGTTCCACGGGCAAAAATAGCGAGACCTAGTCTCAAAAAAAAAAAAAAAAAGAAGTGTCAAATTAACATCACAAAATTCAAAAGGAGACCAAAGATAGTGTTTGTAAATTTTCTTAAATTAGACATCTACAGACACATTCATCTTACCTTATATATGTTGGAGCATACTGTTCTGCTCTTTGAGTTTTAAAAGTACTTTCTTCATTTTACAATCTATCTTGGATACCTTTCTGAATTGGTGTGTATGTCTCTTTTTTAATCCAGATGAGTGGATTTGGGAATCTCTTCTGCTTTCATTTGGAATCAATATGTATATTCCATCCACTGAAAAGAAATTGCTAATCCTATAGTGGGGGGATTGGAGGGGGAAGCCTGGAATTACAGTAATGATGCATGTGTCACTGTTCCTGTTTTGGTGACATTTTTTTCAAGCTGTTGTCTAGTTGAATTCTTTATAGCAAATAAATCTGCTGTTAGTCTGGGATAAAGAATTATTATACTACACATTCTTTCAAAAAACCTTGATTTGTGTAATGCTCAATCATGGTCAACAGATCAATATGAGAAGATATCTAGGAGTCTCTGGGCCCTTACCTTAGAGATTTGTTAACCACCTAGACTGAGATGATACAAAACATCACAAAATTCCTTATTGTATCAGTGTGGGGATGAAGTTGGTTATTACTCCAGAAGGACTTTCACAGTAAAGTCCTCTCAGGTCTCGCAACAAAAACAGCTCAATTTGGTGGGGATGGAACTGCTCAATTAAATCTGTTCATATACGTCATTCTTTTTGATAGTTGCCTAGTATTTCAATGCATGGAGTAAGAATTTACTTAACTTGGGTCTTCTAATGATGGACATTGCAGAAATGCTGCAATTAATACTAATTAATATGCAGTTAGTATCTGATTAATGTGTCCCATATGAGCACAACTACAAAATAAATTCCTAGAAAAGGTAGACTGGGTATATTGACAAATGTTTATGAAATACCTATTTTGTGCATACTGTGTGTGTGTGTGTGTGTGTATGTGTGTCTGAGTAAGAGAATAGACAACAAAACGTATAGAGCCCTTACCTCACAGCCAAATGGTCAAAAATATGTTTTTTTCATTTTCACAACAAATGTTGACATTATGTACTAGTCACTCTCCTAGGCACTGACATCAGTGAACAAGACAGATAAAATGTCTGTGCCATGGAGTTGATAGTCTAGTGAGGGGGGCATACCGGATATGGCACATTAGGGGTGACATTGTTAGGGGCTTGGATAGAGCAGTGGGGAGGATAATATGAGAGAGGAAGGGAAGTGAATGGTGATGGTGATTACCCTGGAATACTGAGGAGGATAATATGAGAGAGGAAGGGAAGTGAATGGTGATGGTGATTACCCTGGAATACTGGGGAGGATAATAAGAGAGAGGAAGGGAAGTGAATGGTGATGGTGATTACCCTGGAATACTGAGCCTTAGGCTAAAATGTTTCCATTTTAGAAAATCATCATGTTTACTCTGCAATCGCTAAAATAGGAGGGTCTGCGGTGGAGAAAGGTTAAAGACGGCAGTGATGGAGGCCCTTTTTCTGGGGAGAAACGACAAGGCAAGGACAGGCAGCCTCCGAGGATAATAAAGATTAGCCAGTACCCCTGCCTGCTCCAGCCCCTCCACACCCCAGGAACAGGGTGAAAGTCTTGATCACTCACTGTAGATCCAGAGAGACTGGGAGTGAATTAGCAAGGGTCTGGAAGCAGGATGTGGTGGCGCATGCCTGTTGTCCAAGCGTTGGGAGGCAGGAGGCTTGGGATCACTCGAGTTTGCAGGTCCGAGACTACCCCGGGGCAGCATAACGAGACCTGGTCTCGAAAAACCACCCGGCTATGTGGCGGGCACCTATAATCCCAGCTACCTGGGAGGCTGAGGCTGGGGATCGCTTGAGTCCATGGTACCCCGGGCAACTTGAGTCTGCAGTACCCCGAGCAACATAGCAAGACCTAGTCTCCAAAAATGAAAAAAAGCAAGGGCCTGGAGCCACTAGTCCAAGTGCAGTCCTGGTGTGCTAGTTACACAAGAGGTTGACTAGGGGTTTCTGTGGGCAGCTACCCCTGCAGCCTCTGGGCCCTGGTTTCTACTACCTGAAGGAAACATCCTGCCTGAAAAGCCAGGAACCCTGGTGCAGTGTCCTCGCTCTTATTGAACCTACCTTTCCAAAACAAACACCACAACCCCTGCCCACTCTCCCTTCCCCTGTCTCTCTAGTCCCCACTGTGTCCCCACCTCCCACCACCCCACCCCCAGGCTCGGCAGGCATCTATAGGAGATGAAGCTCTGTTGTTTTTTTGTTTGTTTGTTCATTTGTTTGTTTTTTTGAGACTAGGTCTCGCTATTTTTGCCCATGGAACCGCAGGCTCTCGTTGCCCAGGGTACCACAGACTCAAGCAATCCCCAGCCTCAGCTTCCCAGGTATCTGAGATTACAGGCGTGCGCCACCACGCCCAGCTATTTTTTCGGAACTAGGTCTCGCTACCGGCCCCAGGCAGGACTTGAACCATGATCCCTAGCCCCGACCGCTTCATAGGCTAAAGCTTACAGGCACAAGCCACCGTGCCCGGCCTTCTGTTGTTGTTTTGTTGTTGTTGTTTGTTTGTTTTTGAGACTAGCTCTCACTATTTTTGTCCATGGAACCACAAGCTTACGTTACCCAGGGTACCATGGACTCAAGTAATCCCCAGCCTCTGCTTCCCAGGTAGCTGGGATTACAGGTGCACACCACCACACCCACCTATTTTTTTGGAACTAGGTCTTGCTACATTGCCCCTCCTCCCACCGTGGACACTCGAACTGCAATCCCTGGTCCCTGCCATAGCTTCCTAGGCTGCTGCTTACAGGCATACGCCACCATGCCCAGCCTAGCTGAGATTTGTTTTAGAAAAACAACCATTTTGTGTTTCTGCTCCATCTGTCCTCAATTTTTTCCAAATGTGTCAGCCTATTGAATGTGGTTTTCTAACCACACAGGTGCCCAGGGGCTTCCAATGAATCTCCCTAAAAGGGTAAACTGCCCAAGTGGGAACCACTATGACACTGTCAAGAGGAACCCAACTTTGCTCCAGCTCCTCGAATACAGAAGCAGATGACTCTGCAGCCAGGAGTGGGACTGGGAGCAGACAGAGTCAGAATACACTGACCCCAGCAAACTTCACGGGATGCAGACCTGCCTAAGAGTCGAGCAGAAAGTCCCTGGCAGAGCCCAGGCAGTGCTTGCAGCTGCATCAGGGTGACCTGAGTAACCCAAGACATGCACCTGATACAGCTCTCACTCCCATGTCTCACAGTTCCCAGGACGCTTATATACTCTATCCGCATGACAATCCTGTGAGGTATGTGTAGCACTGACTCTGACCCAAAATGGTGGGTGCTGAGGCCTACAGAAACCACGTGATTTGTCCTGAGCCACAGAGCTAGAATCTAAAGCAGGGAACCACATTTCCAGCGTCCCAGTTCCAAGCACTTTCCTCCTCCAAGTACTATAACTTAACTCAGCCCAGGCTGTTTGAATCACCTGTGGAATAGTATCAAGGTTCACATCCCATCTCCAGAGATTCTGATTTAGTTGTTCTGGGGTGAGGGCTCAGGCCTCCACGTGATTGTTAAAAGCTCTTTCTTATGATTCTAATCGTCAAGCAAGGCTGGGAATCAGACCCCAGCTAAGTTGAGCCCCAGATGTAGATTGTGGACATGCTTGTCCTAAACTCCTAAACAATACCCTGATGGAATAGTCTGAGACCTTTGGGGCAACCCGCCTCATCCCCGCATCCCCCATATGGGAAGATCACCACTTGAGGGGTAGCCCATCCCCCCACCAAGTACAAAGGGGGAAATTCAGCAGTGAAGAGGTTAAAATATTGTCATCTGTTGCATTTTATCCATCCGCTGTCACGGTGCAATCTAAGTGAAGAAACTGAGGCTCAGAAAGGTGAATGAACATGCTCAATGTCACAAAGCTACGTAAATAACAAAGCCTGAGTTCAAATCCAGGCAGTATGATTGCAAAATCCAAAGGTCATGGATGGGGTAGATTGGCTCTCAGCTCTATTCCAAATTCATGCCTTTTTGATTCAGAGCCAGAAAGCTAAAAAGAACATCTCCCAGACAGATTTGCAGCTAGGATGTGAACTATGTTCCACTAATTGGATGTAGATGAATGATACTTGGAAGATGGAAGTAAGGCAGGGTTACTTCCCCTGGGTCATCTCAACTGATAAGCCAGGTCACAGGGCTGTTGAGTTTTTCTGGAGCACCATCCAGCCATCTCCTCATGAGCCCTGAGAGCTGCAGTGGCCAAAGCAGCAGTGGCCTCCTGACGTGTATGTCAAGGCCTTGGAAGTGGGGTCAGCCAGCTTCCTGTTCCCCTACCTGGCAAATAGGTTTGTGTTTCCTGCAACTAGAATCAAGTATAAGACCTTCAAAGAGAGGACCTGAGAGCCGCTATCTGATTAGAAGGGGGTGTAAAAACAGAGCAGTGCCAGTTTCGACAACATGCAAAGGGGAAACTAGTAACAATTTACGTCTCTGTGCCCCTGGGGTTACCTAGAATGACTAGTCTTGGTGGACTCCACAGATGTCAAGATAGATCATTGTGTTAAGGAAAGTTTCGCCATAAATCAAGGACTGGGGGATGGTTAGGCTGCTTTGACTACTTTGGTGATTTTTTTTTTTTTTTTGAGACTAGGTCTTGCTATTTTTGCCCATGGAACCGCAGGCTCGCGTTGCCCTTGGTACCACGGATTCAAGCAATCCCCAGCCTCAGCTTCCCAGGTAGCTGGGATTACAGGCATGTGCCACCACAACCAGCTACTTTTTGGAACTAGGTCTTGCTATGTTGCCCCAAGCAGGACTCGAACCGTGATCCCTGGTCCCCACTGCGGCTTCCTAGGCTGCTGCTTACAGGCATGTGCCACCATGCCCAGCCCTACTTTGGTGATCTTAAAGAAAGGAAATGGCAAACGGGAAGTTCTTAATTCTTGGTTCAAGACAATTACATCAAAGGGACTTCTTAACTGCGGTAGCCACAGGACCAATGTAGCTGAGACTGACCCTTCAGGTTGTCCAGTGACATCATAGATTGAAATCACAACTTTGCTAGGTCTTAGGTGAAAGCCTCAGGACAGTGGGACTTTGAGCTATACATTTAAGATAGCTGAATGCCCAGTCCTGCCACAGCTTACTGACTGGCAGAGACTGCTCCTCCTTGCCTGTCTGATAAGACTGCTCCTCCTTGCCTTGTCTTGGACACTCCATGCCAGCCTCCCCGAGATAGTCAATACACAATGGATGCCTCCAACAAATACAAATCACTCCAAAAAAGAATATTCAAAACAAAATCATAAAGTTTTCCAAGTTTATATATATGTAAACTTAGGAGGTGTTGTAGGGTTATATTCTAAGGGTGCTAAGCCAGCGAGAGGAACGGTTTCAGACTGGGCTGAATATATTTACATGGGTCTATTTATATGGATTCAGAGATGCCAAGTTCACTGTGCTAGCCCCAGCAACTGGAAGTGATTTTATCCTTCCTGAGTTGATTAACTAAAATCTGAACTCAGTGGTAGTGTACAATAAATGAAGTCGAGTTACCAGAAACCTTATTGCATCACACAATGGAAAGCATCCAAAGACGTAGGAAAAGAGGAATGTTGGGGATGATTTATTAAGTTATTGACTTTTATTATTAAGTTCATTGACTTGGCCCCAAATAATTGCCCCAAGAGGACCTAAGGGATACTTTCGTAGCCAAGGCATTGAGAAAAATACTGATGAGAGAAGCACAGCATTCTTTTTTTTTTTTTTTTTTTTTTTTTTTTTTTTTTTTTTTTTTTTTTTTTTTTTTTTTTTTTTTTTTTTTTTTTTGAGACTAGGTCTTGCTAATTTTTTGCCCGGGGAAGACAAACTCATGTCATTTGCAGCTACATGGATGGAGCTAGAAGGAATCAATTCATTAACCAAAATAAACCAGAAAAAATAGGCAAACACCAGATGGGCTCACTTACATATGGGATATAGAGAAACAAAACAAAAGGCCAAAAGGCCAGGCATGGTGGCGCATGCCTGTAGGTGGCAGCCTAGGAAGCCACGGCCAGGGCCAGGGATTGCGGTTTGAGTCCCGCTGGAGGCACATAGGAGACCTAGTCCAAAAAAATATTTGGGCATGGTGGCGTGTGCCTGTAATCCCAGCTGGGATTACCTGGGAAGCTGAGACTGGGGATTGCTTGAGTCTGTGGTACCCCAGGCACATGGGTTCCCCGGACAAAAATAGCAAAACCTAGTCTCCAAAAAAAAAAAAAAGGACAAGAAAAAGTTAAAATTAGTAAACTGATAACAGAACTAAATCATACAGCAAGAGAGGGAGAGGTGGGAGGGAGGGCAAAATTGGGATGAATGAGCACAAGGGATCATGATGACAGTTCACCGGTGATGTGGTGGTGGCAGAACATTTGTGTATATGCCGATGTAAGAAGTATAAAGATATATCTATGTGAATAATCAATAAAAAACTTTTAAAGCTACAAAACAGTTTCCTCACCCTGACCCTTGAGTATCAAGCCTTCCCACACTCATGACAGAAGCAATAACTGGTCTCTATTTCTTTTCCAAAAACATATAAAGCAAAATCATATAAAGCAATTCTACAACATGTAGCCTTTTGAGCTAACTTCTCTTGTGTATGTTTGAGATTCACTCATGGGGTTGCAACACAACAGTAGTTTCTTTTTATTGCTGAGTAATTTCCGGTGTATTGACTGTACCACCATTTGTTTTTCTATTCCTCAGTTGGAGAACATTGTATTGTTTCTAGTTTGGGGCAATTATGAATTAAGCAGCAACAATTACTCATATATGAGTTTTTCTGTTTTCATTTTTCATCTAATTTCTTCCAAGTTGTTTTCATTTCTCCTGAGTGTCTAGGAATGAGACTGCTGGATCATATGGTAAGAGTATGTTTTTTGGCAATCTGTGTTCCAGTCCCCATCAGCAATGTGTTCCATTGCTCTGCATCCAAGGAAATTTGAAACATTAGAAAAGAAGGGTAAAAATATGGGTAAATACAATATATTTTCCTTCCCTTAAATTTCCTAAATTATATTTAATGTTTGAAGGAACCATAACACTGTCTGATTTGTCTCCAAATATATGTAGGAAAAAATTTAAGACAATTATATTATAACCAGGGGAGGGGATAAGTAGATAATGAGAAGTAAAGTTTCCTTATTTCCAGAAATTGGAAAGATGTTAATTACCAGTAGACTCTGATAAGACATATATATAGTAATATCTGGAGTAACCATTTTAAAAGCTAAGCAGAGAAATATAATCAAACACATCAATTAATTAAAATGGAGTTCTAAAAAAGTTTAAGCAACCCACAGAAGACAGGAAAAAGACAAATGAAAAATAGCAACTAGAGGACATTAAAATAAAAGGGCAGGCTTAAGCCAATCATACCAATAATTATGCTAAATGGCATACATGCACCAATAAAAGACAGCTATTGGCAGAATGGATTAAAAAGCATGATCTAACCACATACTGTCTACAAGAAACTCACTTCAAATACAACCCTAGGCACCCCTGCCTCGGGGCGTTCACTGAACAGGCTGACAACCAGGGAGTCCCCTAGCTGGGGACACCCAGGTGCCACAAGGGGTGGGGGGAGTGGGGCTCAGCTCTTGGGGATCTGAGGACACAGCAGAGAGAAGGGAGGGAGCCTGCAGAGTTTGGCTTCCCCAAGCAATTTGCTCTTTGCTCAGGCAATGAACCCAGACACTGGCACCACTGAACCTGGAGTAGTTTCCAGATCCAGAGAGCTCTTTAAGGTGAATTTGGGTGATCCAAGTTCCCACTTCCGCCCATGGGGTTGGGCTGAGCCTACCTGGCTGTAGCTCCCCAGACTTCATCACACACACACACACACACTCATACACACACAAACACACACACACACACACCTCACTCTCCCCTGCCTCCCTTCCTGTTCTCTGGCACTCCCTGGCCTTCCACTTTGGCTGAGCTTTAAGGGGAATCCCACCCTCACACAAAGCTTCTTTCTGTTCTAGTTGCTCTGTGACCCTCAGCCCCGCCCATCCGCTGGGAATGTGACCTTGGAGGAGGCCTTCCTTGTAGCTAGATCAGGTTTGGGGAGCATCAGGGGAAGCCATGGTGCACCTCGGTTAAGGGAGCTAAGAAGAAAGGGATATTCTGGCCCCACCTGGTCAGGATTGACCAACAAAGTGAGAAAAGCTGGGAAACTCTTAAATCTGAACCCTTGTCCCAACCTTGTCATGCCCTCTATGACCCTGAGTCAGTCACCGCTGGGCCTCAATTTTTTTATCCAAAGAATTACAGAAAACACGGTGGCTCGTGCCTGTAAGCTTCAGCCTATGAAGCGGTCGGGGCTAGGGATCGCGGTTTGAGTCCCTCCTGGGGCCCGTAGCGAGACCTAGTTCCAAAAAAATAGCTGGGCGTGGTGGTGCACGCCTGTAATCCCAGCTACCTGGGAAGCTGAGGCTGGAGATTGCTTGAGTCTGTGGTACCCTGGGCAACGAGAGCCTGGGGTTCCACGGGCAAAAATAGCAAGACCTAGTCTCAAAAAAAAAAAAAAAAAAA
>PVHY01016023.1:0-34692 GCA_004024945.1 Uropsilus gracilis
GGCGAGGGGGGTGGCTCCCAGGGGCGGCGGAGGTGGCGTGTGGCGAGGGGGTCCCTCCCAGGGGCTGGAGAATATATAACCAATATTTTGTAACATTCCTGTGCTACCCTGAAATAAAAAATCACAAATAAATAACTTACACACATAACTAGAAAATATCCTAACTATATTATAAATTAGAGGTAAAATAAATAATATACTATATACACATTTCAATACCTAAATTCACTGTATTGTCATGATGGATCAGTCTAGAAGACATACTGAAGTACCCAGAGGTTTGCACTCCTTATAATGAATAAATTCAAATTTAAAGAAGATCAGGAGTCATGTACACGCAGAGTGAAAAAACAAAAAAGCAGAGTTACAGATAGACATTGGATACTAGCTAATAGGACTGGTATATATTAAAATTGTGCAAAAATTTTAATCTTTGATTTTATATCTAAAACAGACTTAGGTTCTTGGCTAATTAATTATAGCAAGGTTTTTCACCTATTTCAATGTCAGAGTATCAGAAAGTTGTATAGACTGTAGAACAAATCTGATCCTCCTAGGCTGCGCTAAGCATTGCAGCACATCAAAATCCCTGTCCATGCCTATTAAATGCCAGTAATACTGCATAATCCTTGCAACAACTCCAAAATTTCTCATAATTTGCTAAAATGTCTGCAGGGCAGTGGCTGCTGCCCTTCTGGTGAACCACCAGCTGCTCTACTCCTTTTAGTCCAGTGGCTGGTAAGTTGAGAACCAAAGAAATCAAAAGACTGGTCAAGGTTTTTCAGTTGGGTAAAGGCAGAACAAGACTAATTCTCCTCTTCTTGTTTTGAGCTTTACCAACCTATATTATATTCTTATCCCTCTCCAACCTATCTGGGAATTGGAAGGTCAATTAAAGATCCTCTAGGTATTCATTGTTTTCACTTACCCTGTAGGCCTATTTGAAGGGGGTTGAAGGAGCTGACTATGGATGAGGAAGCTCTGCAGCCATCCACCACTGCTAACAAGCATGCCTTTGAGTCATCACTTCCTTGGATTCATTTCTCACTGTTTCTGCCTTATAAAAGACTCTACTTTTAGGTGACATTTTCTAGTTCACCTGTAGTTAGGTAAGGGTTACATTATTGGTTTCTGGCTAATGAAATGCAAGTAGAAATAATATATTTTCCAGGTCTCACATTATTCCATTATATTCTTTACCTTTCTATGGCAACTATGAGGTCATTTGCTGAAGAAGGTAGGATTGTGAGATTAAAGAAACACAGGTCTCTGGATCATCCCTTTAAGAAGAACTGACAGAATGGCCTCACTGAAAAATTATACAGAAATACATCTGTTTTATACTTTATATATATATTGCATGAATGAGGAATAATTTCTTGCTCAATCAAGTAACTGAGATTTTAGAATTTTTTTCTTAGCATAACATAAGCTAACACAAGCCATATAAATAGCATGCTAGAGTTGGGATTTGAATCATGCATTCTGAATATAGAGATTATACCTTTAATTACTATGGTATAGTGCTTTTCAATTCTTGGTATATGGAAAACACTTGGAAATTATTAATTCTGATTATTATTTTTTGGGGAAAAGTTTTGGGTTTATTTGTATTTTTCCTAAAAAATGTGTCAAAATAAATTCATTTAGTTTTGTTTATTACCTTGTGTTTTGAGAGGTCGTTATATCTTAAAGTTAGATATATTTGAATATTTATATTAAGCAAAAACAGTTTTCTGTATAGCTGTGCTTCTTAATATTTTTTACCATGCTTTATGAATTTTCTAGAGAAAGAAGCAAGTATGATGCATTTTTTGAAATGACTTGTCCCACCAAATTCTTTCCATGGAAAGCATTTTTTGGAAACTTATTTTGGAGACAGTATGTATCAGTTTGTTCTGATTTCTAGGTTCAAATTCCAATTCCTCTAGTTATAGTGTTGAGAACTTAGACAAAGCACTTCAACTTTTTGAACTTCAGTTTCTTCCTAGGTAAAATGGAGAAGACAGTAATTATTTCTCAGGTTTGCTAGAAAACTTTCTTGGCTTGGTATTTTCAGTATTTAGAATCCTGATTGCCATTTAGTAAATACTGTGTGCATGTGAAGGGGATGGGCATCTGAGTATCTCTGTTTAGAAAATGAATGAATACATAGCCTCTCTTCCTTTGTCAATTAGTTCCCTTATTTGTAAGTCCCACTGAAAGCTTGGAGTACTTTTTTTTCATTATTTAGATCTTTACTAATTAATACTCAGAAGTAAATCTTAGGCATATACTTGGAATTTAATAATACTGAAGAAATGAATGGAAAAATGAAAATCTGTGTTGGAGGTAAGAAGTCTTTGGCTATGTTTTATTTTGGGTAATCTTTATGAAGGCCCAAGTTAAAGAACACCCACCCTTGACATTGTTGTCAACAGATGTCTGGATGAACAGAATCCAACAAATAGCTCTAGCTGATGTTCAGGGTTTCAGTATGCACAGATCAGATAGAAAACTATCTCTGTTTATTTCCTGAGTGTGTTATTTACCAAGTCAGAACTTGGGAGAGTAAATTTTAAATTTGCTAAGTAGCAGAATTAGATTAAGAATCCTGAGCTAACTTTTCCCACATTATCTCATGTCTGTAACTAATGTTACCTATCTATCCCAAAACAAGATTTTCCCTTATTGTGTCAGAGGCTACTAATCATGAGTTCATCTTTGCACATATTGGGTATTTGTTTCCAGATCTATAAGGAAGGGAGAAATTGAAACCAAAAGACCAAAAATAACAAGCTGTTGGCATGGAGAAAGTGGAGAAAAGGGAACTCTCCTACACTGCTGGTGGAAGGGCAAACTGGTCAGCTCTTATGAGAAGCAGTGTGGAGGGTTTCAAAACATTAAACCCATGTCTGCTGTTTGTTCCAGTAATTTCAGTCCTAGGAATGTATCCAAGAAATTAAAAATTACTAGGTAGAAAGAAAGCTTCTAGTCTCATGTTATTGTAGTACTGTTTAGTATAACTAAACTATAGAGACAACACAAGTGCCCCATGACAGCTGAGTGGATTCAGAAGATGTGGTGCATATATACAATGGAATACACACTGGATGTGCCACTGCTATGTAGACTATAAACTAAGTAAACTAATAGTCATATTGAAACTGGGAGCTCCTCCCTCCCACCCCCAGGGGATTGTGGCAGTTAACCAGGTGCCCCTCCCCATAGGGTGGTGGCAGTTAGCCCCTTCCCCCTTTGGGTGTGGCAGTTAAACTGCCATAAGTAGCAGTTGGAGCAGGAAGTTGGGCCAGAAGCAGGGGGATAAAAAAGCAAGGAGCAGAGACTAGTGAGACAGAGAACTTTTTGGGAGGAGAGAGAACTTTTGGGAGAGGAGAGATGGGAATGGCAGGTGGGTAAAGAGTAGTCTGAGTGACCAGGCTGGGCAAAAGCACCCTGGAAGAGTGAGCTGGAGGCAACAAGGAGCCATGGTATCTGGCAGGAGTGTGGCCAGTATGGAGAGTATGGCATTGTAGCAAGGTGATATGGAAAGCTGGTACTGAGAGATGACCAGCAATTTGGAAAGCTGATTTGTGCATCAGCAATTGTGGAAGAAGTTTGAAGCACATTGAAAAAAGTGGAGCAGCGTCGAACACTGGAGGGAAAAGAAGAAAATAGAAGACACCGGAGAAAGACTGGACTTTGCCAAAGTGCCTACCTCTGAGGTTCAGAGGGGCAAAGGAACCATCACTGGACTGTGTCTTTGGGACCTTTGGGACTGAGAATGGTGACTGGGGTAAGAAAACTACCACTTGTGGCTTTAAGGACTTTTTGTTTTTCCTGCTGAATTCCTTTGTTAATAAATCCAGTTGTTAAACTGCATTTTGAATGGCAACTGCTACTCATGGGTGAAACAAACATGGGGCTTGTCAGTTGGAGGCTTTTGTGCCCCTCCTTTTGACCCGATTTCAATATCAAGATAAAGAGAGAAACTAACCCTTGATAACTGACTACAATACTGAAACACCAATGGGGGAGGAGATTGGAGAGAGCAAAAAACAAGGAAGAAAGAACTATGGTCTATAGTGATGGACTATAATTAAATTGGTGTTGGCTGTACTATGTTGGTAATATCTACTGGGGTTTCGCCAATGTTACCTTGTTTAAAAATAAATAAAATGTATCTGACTAAGCATGTTAAAAAAATGAAAAAAATATATTGATAGATGAAGCTCAAAAACAGAAATAAAATGATGAGAAAAAAACCCAAAATATGAGACTGAAATTAAAAATTTACATAGAAAGAGGAACCAAATAATTATACAGTGTCATCTGAAAGTCAAACTAGAAAATTATCAGCCTAACACCATTTCCTTAGCCTTACCTATGGCCCTGAAAATTGTTTGGAGAGGAGTAGACTGTTAGAACACAATGTTTTTTTAAACTGGGTTTCCCAGGCCTGTGAAACCTAAGGATCTCATCTTGGGCACCTGAGAGTTCTCTGAAAGAATTTTCAGATATGTTGTTGCTATGATAAACAATTAGGCATACTTGCAAGTTAAGAAATGAATGGTCTGAATTGCTTATGTCCATATTGTTGTATGAGAATAAGGCCTTCTATTTCCATTTGTTTCAGTGCCTGGATTTGCTGTGAATTAGAGAAAAATAAGACGATATGAAATATGTCAAGAGATGCCAAGGTTTGAAAGAGAAGTTTGTGTAGACAAATGTGTAGAAGAATTGAGTTGTCACATAGAGTATGCCAATGTAACTCAATAATATGGAAAAACATTAACCATTTATATTCTGTCCAGGCTATTTATCAGCAGGGCTATTTGAGGAGTCCTATTTTACTTGAAATTTCTTCTGCATCCAACTTCACAGACAGAACATGTAGGACTAGGAAAATTTTTTTATATATTTGAAAGACTTAAGAGTAATGATATCTGCACTTTACTTACAGAGCTAGAATATGGTGAAGATGACAAACCCCATGGAAATTACAGTTGTTGAGGATGACTGGGAAGCTGGAGTGTTGATAGTATGTCTGGGTTCTTGTATCTCATTCAAGCAGCACTAGAGAAGAAAGCACTGGGTGGCTGAAGGGTCCCAGTGAACAGAAACAGAGCACTCTTCGTTGTCGTTCACATGTGTTGACAGTGGATTTCTCCATAAACATTGGTGTGAACAGAGAAATTAAAAACTGGACAGTTATTTTCTTTATTCCATCACCTACTCTTCTGCTATCATTTTTTTCCTTTGCCAACATGCTTTGATACCATTTAAGTGTTGCTTGGGGACTGGGCAGAGATAGAGATAGGAATTGTGGAAGTTTTTGAGGCAAGACGTTAATGCTCAGATAGCAAGTTTCTTGCTATTTGCTAACAGAAACAGTCAGGTATCATTAGTCAAACAACAAAGAGATGTAAAGCATGGTACTGGGGCCTAGTGCAAAAGGTGATAGGAAACAGTGGGAGACAGTTGACCCAATTGAGCTTATTCAAAGAACAGCATAGAGACTGTTGTGTGCTAGAACTTATAAAAGACAATTTACCTTAGAGTCATTTTCAGACCACTGTGGATGGTGACCATGCAGTCATAATCAGGGCTAATTCCCCAACCCTGCCTCACCATGTGGGCTAACATCTCAGGTTGGTCATTCAGGAATGCTCTACCCATGTTCCACCTTACTTTACCTTACTTTGCCTTACTTTGCCTTACTTTGACTACTTTGACTACTTACTTTGACTACAAGTCCTGTGCTATGAAGAGGTCACATTCAAGAGTGGAAGATCAGATGTGATTGTCAAGAAGCAAGGTAAACTCTAAGTTGACTTTAATTAATTTAGATTAATTAATGAGATTGAGATTAAATTTCTATTATCTTAACAGATTGAAATCGGGTCCAACAAGGGCAGGGCAAAAACCCTCCAACTGACAAGCTCCTGGTTCATTTCACCTGGGCGTAGCAGTTGCCACTCAAAATGCAGTTTAACAACAGGGTTTATTAACAAGGGAGTTCAGCAGGAAAAAACAAAAAGTCCTTAAAGCCACAAGTGGTAGTTCTTACCCCAGTCACCATTCTTAGTCCCAAAGGTCCCAAAGACACAGTCCAGTGATGGCTCCTTTACTCATCTGAACCTCAGTCACAAAGTCCAGTCCTTTTGCCAGCATCTTCTCTTTTCTTCTTTTCTCTCCAGTGTTCCATACTGCTTCAATTATCCAAGGCTCTTCAAACTTCTTCCATGATTGCTCATGCACACATTAACTTTTCAAACTGCTGGCCATCTCTAGGTACCAACTTTCTATATCACCTTGCTACAATGCCATACTCTTTACACTGGCCACCATGGTTCCTTGTTACCTCCAGCTCACTCTTCCAGGGGGCTTTTGCCCAGCCTGGTCACTCGGGCTACTCTTTACCTGGCTGCCATTCTCATCTCATCTCTCCTCTCCCTCCCAAAAGTTCTCTCTCTCTCTCTCTCTCTCTCTCTCTCTCTCTCTCTCTCTCTCTCTCTCTCTCTCTCTCTCTCTCTTTCTCTAAAAGTTCTCTCTCCTTCCCAAAAATTCTCTGTTTTCCTCCCTCCAGAAGTTCTCTCTCCTCCCCAAAAGCTCTCTTTTCTCCTAATCTCTGCTCCTTGCCTTTTTATACCCCGGGCAGATTCTGGTCCAACTTCCTGTTCCAACTGCTACTTCTGGCAGTTTAACTGCTATACCTAAGGGGGGAGGGGTTAACTGCCACTGCCCAATGGGGGAGGAGTACCTTGATAACTGCCATAACCGCTGTGGGGGGGTAGGGGCACCCAGTTTCAAGATGACACTTAAAAAGGTAATTTGGTTATTGAAATACTGAAGATAATAACTTTAGGTATAGCTGAGTTTACAGAAATGTGGGTACCTCGAGAATATAAATTGTAGTCACACCAACTCAAAATGGACTTGGACAATAATAGATCAATTTCTATTCTTGTAAGTAGTGATTTATTTGGCAAAACAAGATTATGTGCTACATTGGATTACTGTTAATTAGAATTTCATTGGTTTTGTAGTTTTCTTTTTAATTTGTTTCAGTTTTATAGTTGTTCAAATGTTATATCAGTTTTATACAATTTTGTATATGTACTTGTTGAATGTAATAATATTACTAATTAATCTACAATATTATTCTCTTGAAAGTGGGACACAAATTTTAAATCTGAGAAATGCTATTATTGTCGAGACAAAGTGGTTGGTAAATTTCAAGGAATCTAAGATCCTGAAATTAAGAGGTAAAATTGTGACATTTTTCTAACTTTGACCACCACTCAGCAAAAATCTCTAATTCTAGATGTTATCTTTGGATGAAGGCCATCCCTTCATCCTCATTTAGCACTTAGTAAATGTGTATTAAACACTTATTAGGTATCAGAACTTGTATCAAGAACTGTGGGTATACAAAGGTAAATGACACATGACTCCTGTATTCAAATAGAAATTCAACCTGCAAGAAAATACAATTAAGTGAATAAGATAATACTCTACTTGATGTTTGAGCAGTACTGCAGTCAGGGACACACAGAATTGGTAGCTTTCTTGTTGTAGCTCTGGATGTTATGTCTTGTAAAAATGCTTACAATTTTACCCCTTGTCTGTGTCCATGCCTGTGTACTTTTCTTATGAAGAAGTCTATTTTTCACTCCTTTGAATTTGGGCTGGCTTTACCACTTGCCCTGGGAAGTGGAATGTATATGAGGTAATAGTGCATGAGTTCTGAACCTGGTACTCACCAGACATTGAACTTTTACAGAGACATTCTTCTAACTAAGCCCTGGATAGAGCAATCAGTGGGTAAGCATAACCATGCATGGAATTCAACCTGGGGCTGTAAATGTCAGAAGAGTCACACAGTTGGGCCCACCTTATGTTGCCAACAGTAGCATTATGAGTTAAACAAAAGGTTGCTGTTTTAAGCCTCTAATCTTGGAGTGGTTTGTTAGGTAGAACTTGCTAACTGAGATGGAGGATCATGGAACACTTCACCAAGGAGATAAAACTTGATCCAGACATTGAAGAAAATCATATCTATGGACAGAAACGAGTGGGCAGGAAAGGGTGCTGAGCCCAAAAGGAAGCTTAATCTTCATGTTGATGGTGTTCTGGGATCAGTCAACACTTTAACACAAAGAGTTTAGACCAAGAAATACAGGGAACTGAGATAAGATAGCAAACATATAGGAAGGGAAATCTTTATGACTTCAGTAGTAATTATAATAATAGTAAACAACCTGTTAAAAATGTCAGAAAAAATAGGGAGGAAGTCTCATCAGGGAGAAGCTTTGCAGGAAATATGGTCAATAGTCTTCACTGGGGTCAGTAAAGTCACTGGATTTGCTAGTGGGGTGAGAGATGGGGCCATTCTGGGTGTCTTTTTGTGGAACAGTGCAAGGTCTGTTCTGCCAGGAGGAAAATTGTCTTACAGAAACATAAACAAAAGCAAAAAAATAATTAAAACAGCTCTAGTTTTATTATCACATCATTAAGACAAATCAACATTTCCTGTGTGTGTGAATTCATTGGTTTAAATGCAGAGGAAACTCATGCCCTACCCCAGCTAAATGCAGTTTTTATTTCACTCTTTCCTGCTGATCATGCAGGTGTTCATTTTTTTCTCCTTCATAATGGAAATATATTGTCTGGTGTGCCATGGGACATGGAATTTATTTCTTACTTATTTCTGGATAGTCCTATTAAATAGCTCAGCCACTTCAAATGCTTGAGATCATAATAGTGTCTGAACTTGATCATCAAAGCTTACATAATGCTTCTTTAGAAATAAGTTTGAGCATGTGGACTTGGAATAAGCACTTGTTCTTAGTAGAATTAGTGTAACTGCCCACTGCCTGTCATAAAAATGAAGATGGTTAAGAAATCTCTTGGAGCAGTACTATATAGATGTGGAAATCTATCTTACACAGCATGTTCTTTCTAAAAGACAAAACAAAACAAATAGTTGATTATGAAATTTTCCCCACCATTGATTCCCCATAGCTACAAGATCAATTCCAAAGTCTCCCTGTATTGCAAACAATCCTTGTTATCAATTATAGGGTAAGCATAGGGCTCACCAATCTGTGTAGATTCTTTATTGGTTTTAGCAGTTACACAGACACACCAGGCAGGTCCTGGCCCAGAGGGAGGGGTGACTGTGGTAGGGGCCAGGTGTGCCCACCCAACGCCCCAGGAATCTTCATGCTCTTTCTTTGGGCCCTCACTCTTTGGCATTCTCATGCTCTCTGCTCTGCTTTATCACCTCTCTGCTATACTCAGGTGTGCACACTTACATATGCACACACTCACTGGGCCACATAGTCATGGGAAAAATGAAATATGCAATGATTCAGGTTCTGGTCCTGCAGGTTAATGAAAGAAAAAACTTGATTAATTCAATTACCCTATATGCCCTTCTTTTGATGCATTCAATTCAGTCCCCAAGATTTGCCATATTAGCTATATCTGGGTATCACTTTCAACTTCATCCCAACCCCCATTCCTAGGAGAAACTTACCCTCTTCTATGATAACAAAGCTAATTATTGTTGCATTTATCACTGATACCTCTATAATAAATTTCACCTCAGCACCTCATCTGACTGGCTTTTTGAAATCTTGACCAAGGGTAACCTATGAAATATTTGGTGCCTAGTACTTCACAAAGACTTTCTGAGCCTGGACGTTGCTGAAAATTATTGTACCTATATCAATTCCTATATCACTTTTCCTGTTATTTAAAGAATACTGAGGGCACTGATTTGTGTGTGTGCATGTGTACATGTGTTTATGTTTCATGTGTGTGGTGGATGCCCCACTCTCAGGTGCAATTCTGAGAAAATTTGAACACTTTCTCCAAATCCAAAGGCATTGTTTCTTCTGTCCTGGTTCCTGAGTATCAATGCAGTTCTTCTGCCTAGTCCTAGTAGGTTAGTGACTCCTCAGGGTGGCAGATTTCATTTTCATAGAGGGAAGGAATTCATTCTACTTCTTCCAACTATACCCTCCTCACCAAAAACAAAACTCTGTGGTTCCCTCTTTTACTTCCTTGCCATTTTCCCTTTAGAACTTCAAGTTTCATTCTTCTCTATCCATATTGTCTTTAAATTTTCCCTCAAATTTTATATCTCCCTTTCAGAATGAGTCTTTCTACTAAAACAAATTTCTTCAAAGACATACTCCATTTCTCCCCTGTTGGAGAGTATGGCTGAATAAACGATGGCCTATTCTCCAAGGATGCTCCCTCAAATCACAACTTTTAAATTTATAAAAGCAAATACTATTAGCCTTGATTACTCAGAGTTATGTAACATATTACATGGATATCCTCATGTCTGGTGGCACTGAGCTAACCATGAAGTGGTTGTTCCCTACTTTTATTTATTAATCCACTATTAAACTACTTGAGCTTCAGTTTTCTTGTCTGTAAAAGAGTAGAAAAAATATCAAGCTCATAGTGTGGTTGGCAGGAATTACATTAATACATATAAGGTTCTTAGAAAGTACTAGAATTGAGAGGATGCTTACATAAACATAAGATATTTTATTCCATACATAATACCAGACCCTGGGAATGTAGTATGAACAAGACTGAAATATTGTTTATTTCTCAAAAAAGATATTTGAAAGAAGATAACCACATAACAAGTAATTTTAGTAAAGTGTAATTTGAAGAAATTAAGATTTATCCTAGTTGTCTTGACTTTCCTAATACTTCTGTGCATCCCATTTCAGATACTTCATTTTGAACTTTCCTATATTATTTGCAAGGCATACACAATTGCTGTTATTTTGTAGAAGAGAAAACCAAAGCTTCAGTGGGATACGTGATTATTCCACATTCCAATATCCCAATAAACACTTGACTTCAAGTTATATAACTTCAAGTTATACAGCTGGCTGCCACCTTTCAATCCATTTCTTCTCTTCTAGAAGAAATAAATGCATGACACCTCAGTATGCACAGCCAGGCATTGTTAAGTCTGTTGGGACAAGATTTTCTTCAAATTATAAAAAGGGATCTTTCCTACAAGTGTGCTCATAACTGTGAATTATATGCTATTTTTTGCAATGCATTTTATGACTTTGTGATGTCCTTCCAGAACAATCTACGAGGGTCCATGATAGTTCTTTCTCCTGGAGTGAAAAATTGACACCTCAAGGATGTTGTTGGAAAATTTCAGATTAGTTTTCATTTTCAGTGTGTACCTGAGATTAATTTGATACAAAAATTTGATACAACTTCCACAACTATGTGGAATCTTATTAATTCATGACTACCGATTTTAGATAATTCAAAGTAAGTTACAGCGTGGATCTTGTAATGTAGCTTACTTGTACACAAAATAAAACTATAAGAGTAAATATAATTACTTCAGTTCCCAAAGACTTCTGTGAATGAGCATATATTTCAACATTGCCAAAGATAATAACTCACAATCTGCTCTCTCTGCAATCCCAAAACAAAAGGTGTAATTTGAATCTAAGGTGACTATTTTGAGAAAACATATTTAGTTTATTCAAGGAACATTTATGCTCTGGAACACAAACTGTAGTAGCATAGAGAGAATAGGTTTTAGACCTAGCCACTCTCTTGTTATAGACTTGCAGATTTTACAGAGAGATGAGTAGTACTTTGATTAGAATACCTGCCTGACAGCCCCCCCCCCTATGAAGTCTCTTGGTGGGAAAGAAGGGTTTGTAGAGGGGGTTGGAACAAAGAAGGGGATTCAGACATTTGGGGAGGTAATATGGAGGACCTGAGGCCATAGCGGGTTGGGGGGGGGGTGGGCTCAGGCCCAGGTTTTGACCTGGCTAGTAAGATGACTTTTAGTAAGCCCAAGCTGAATGTGCCTGCTGAAAGCTAAAGAGGTTGGAGATTTGAACTCCATATTGGAGTTTGTCTTGCTAAGTTTGACTTGAGTGTTTCTGAAGAGGCCATGTGAGCCAGGCCTGAGAAGAAAGTGAACTTTGCTGGTTTCTGTATTATGGAGTTTTTTTCACTACCTGGAGGAGGTCAAGGTGAAGACAGCTTTACACTCTTGACTGCCTGTTTGGAAGAGTTGGAGCATGCCAAAGAAAGATATCTACTCTTCAAGCACATGTAAAAGAACTCTGAAGGATTGGACAAGTGGTGAGGTTAATAAGACTAAAGAACCAAGGGTTTTGGACAATCTTGGGGAAAGGTTTTGGACAATGTTGGAGTAACTGGAGTTTTTCTTATATGTTTCTTTATGTAGTAAATAGGAATTCACTTTGTTTAGTAATAAATTAGTCTGCACTCTTAGAGTCTTGTTGACTTGGAATTTTAGTGAAAAGGCTGGGGATGACAGAAAGAACCCACAAGTTTGAATATCTTTAGATTGCAGGAGCTGCAACCTAAATTGAGGCAAGTTAGGAAGGTGCAAACTGTAGTTTATGAGTTTTTCTTTTCCTGGTCTGGGGGAGAGAGCACGCTCTCTGAGGATAGCTGTTGGGTATCAGCAGGGAATTCGAATAACAAAAAGGAAGGAGTCAGTGAAAATGCAAGGTGCTTGGGAGAAGCAGGCAGAGGATTTGAGTTTTAAGTTAGAAAAGCCTCCTTTTACCTGATAATAGTACTATTTGGTAAATTTTGAAATATATAAACACCTAGAAATCATCATCCTAATCAAAATAGTGAATTTATCCATCACTTCCAAAAGATTTTTTGTGGCCCTAAGTAATACCTGCCTCTCACCCCTCCTCACCATTCCACTTCTCTCCAGGCAACTGCTCATCTATCTCCTATTACTATAAATCCATTTCATTTTCTTGAGTTTTATTGAAATAGCAATCATGTAGTATGTTATCTTTTTGTCTGCTTCAGTCATGTAGCATGATTATTTTGAGGTTGGGTCACATTGTTATGTGTACCAATAGCATTTATTTTTATTGCTGAATTGTATTGTATAGACATGCAGCTGTTTAAAAATATGTCTATTGATTTACTTTCTTATGTGCATTTTTATTATTTCCAGCATTTGACTATTATAAAGTGGCTCTTCTTTGTAATTAGTCTGTGCGCAAGTCTTTGTATAGACATCTGCTTTCTTTTCTCTTGAGTAAATACTACGAGTAGGGTTGGCTGGATCAAATAGTTGGTATTTATATGTATTAGTCAAGGTTCTCTGGAGAAACAGAACCAAAGGAGCCCTCTGTTGGATATAGCTTATATAGTACATTTTGACCCTCCTTCTAGTACAGATCTTTAGACCTATTTAACTACTTGATGTGGTTTCTGCCAGTAATGTGCCTTAGACTGATCTCTTAGTTTTAGCACCTCAGCTGCCCCACTTTAGACCCAGCCTGTTTGACTGGGCACTTGCCTACAAGGGGGTGATCTTGGAGTTTGATTTAGACTCTATCATTTGAAATCCTTCTCTCCTCTATTCATAGTCTATCTGCCTATTAAATATTTTTACTCACAATAGAATCTGATTACTTTTTTGAGCATGCAGCTCCTTAAAATAAGCAGTATTTTCCACTTTTAACAGTTTGGGGTCCCAGGGCACCATTGGTTTTGCCTCATGTTAGTTTTGATTCTCGGATCTTTAATGAGCCTTCAAGTAACACCAGGTTTTGAAAATACAGAATATGGAGCTACATTTTGGCTGATGTACAACTCTTGACAATACTAAGTATTTAGTTTGCATAAATCACAGTCACTAATTTTTATTTAATTGCTTCTTATGTGCTCCTATTGATGTTCTCATTGACTTCTTCTGAAAGTATAAATATAGGCAAAAAGGGAATGGGGCAAGGTTCTTAGGAATAGAAAAGACTATTTCAGGTAATGTCTCCTTCCCTCAAGGGAAGGCAATGGGTCTGGTCATGCAAATTGCCTCAGTGTCGCAGATTAGAAAACTCCAGATTGATTTTCTTAGGATTATATTTTTAGAAGTTGAAACTGCCATACTGACTAATTCTGGGTGATGACCTACCATGAGGACTTCATCTTGAGTCTGTTTTTCTATTTTTATAGTATCTATTGTAGAGTTTATCACATGTACTTAAACTTTTGTGATTTCAACAATAGATGTTCAGCCAATGGGATAAAAGTTTCAGGAAGTAGAAATAACAATTTAGAAGCCACAAGACACTGCTCTCTTGATTGACTTAGTTCTTAATGTGACAATGACTTTAAAGTGTCGTTTTTTTTACATGTTCTCTTAATGCTATAAATTTCCCTAGGTCACCAAAACCATTGTCAAAGTTCTCCTCTCCCCCAAATCAGGTGCATTCCAACTTCTTCACTAGAGAATTAAGACATTTTCAAAACATAGTTTTGAGAGTATATTATCTTCTTTTAAAAGTGAATGCATGGATAACATGTGCCTTCACTGTATGGACCATAATTGTAAGAACTCTTGCAAGGATCAGATGCTTTATACATCCTTAAAATTAAGGGGCTAATATCTAAGATCTACAAAGAACATATTCGATTCAATAAATCAAGACAACCCAATCAAAAAAGACTTCTCCAAAGAATATATATAGATGTCCAACAGGCACAGGCAAAGGTACTCATAAGTTATCAGGGAAATACAAAACAAAACCTCAATGAGGTAACTATGAGAATGCTCCTTATCAAAAAGACATAGATACAGCAAATATTAGCTGGGGTGTAAAGGAAACCCTCATATATTGCTGCCGGAATATAGACTGACTTATCCCCTTTAGAAAATAGTATGGAGATTTTTCAAAATCTTAAAAAAAGATATAACACACAAACCAGTAATTCTATTCCCTGGTATTTATCCAATACTGCAAAAATACTAAATCAAAGGAATCGTTTCTCTCTTATGCTGATTGCAGCTCTATTTTCCAGTAGCCACATTATGGAAAACCTCAGTAACCCCAACAAATGAATGATTTAAGAAGATGTGGTAGTATATATAAAAGGATACTATTCAGCTATTAAACCAAGATAAATTCTTGCCATTTACTGTGACTTGGGTTGAATTGTAGGGTATTATGCTAAGTGGAATTAGTCAAAAACAAAAGGTAAATACCAGATGATTTCACTCATATGTAGAATACAGAGAAATAAAACAAAAGGGCAGACAAAACTAAGCAAAAAAAAAAAATTCATAGAGCTAAGACTGAAAGGGATTTTAGGGGTGGGGACAAAAGTGGATGAGATCCAGAAGTCTATGGTAAAGGAGTAAAGGTATGCTGGTGGTGAATATACATCTGAGGTGTATGAACCTATTCCCCTAAATCATACACATTATTGTAAATCAATTGTAAGGGATATGGGCATACTCAGAATCCCTTTTGCCTCCTTGATATTAGCCTCTATAAGTGCCACTTGTAGTTCAGTTTTCCTCCTAGGTTTCACTACCCACACTGGTACCCTGTTATTGTAAAGGATGCTTGGGAGTGTGAGCATGGGGCACTTATAATTACGCTTATAATTACAGACACCCGGACTAAGAAGCTAGCATGCATGGACAGGCACATATATAATATGAAAATGTGAGATTATATGGGAGATTTGCAAGGGTTAGGGGCCTCAGTAGCTGCTTGTCTGCCTGCTTGCCCTGTATCTGTTTCCATGATTGAGCATTAGAGGCATGTTAGATATACCAAAGATTCCAAGATTCTTTTTCTCTGTCTTCAAATCAACAACGAACGTACCCAGTTTGGGGTATTTGCACAGCATCAATGTTATCTCAATAATAAAAATAAAACAAGTAAAAAGCAATAAATAGAATTTCTCAACCAAATTTCTGAATAATAGTTATCAAAACATATGGTTCATATACTGCAACCAAGAAAGGCTTTGCTTAGTAGATTAATTCCTCCCACCTGCAACTTTTGCAGGTGACAATTTTTGCTTTAATTATATAAACTGTATTACAATTTTAATGCTCACAAAATGTGTTAATTAGCCAAAAGTTAAGTAGATAATTTGATGACTATTTGCAGAATAAATACTATAAATATTAAATTTAATTTTTTAAAAATAATTATTCTGAATACCCAAAAGTATTAGACTCTTGTTGGGGATAATCAGTGATAATCAGTAAATCCATGTAGAATATCTCTCACATATCACAAACTTTGTGCATGTGGTTTCTTCCCTATTTGATTCATCTTGAATTTTTTTTAATACCTACTTTGTAGCAAAACAGGGTTAACATTTTTAGAACACTTGGGAATTACTCAGAAAATAAATGAAATCTTATATTGTATTGGGAACTTGCCAGTGTTTTTTCTTCCTACTACTGTTGTAGCAAAATTAAGCCTATAAATGATGCACAGATTGACATACTTAAGTGAGTGGACATTGGGCATCCTTCTCATCATCTTTATCTTTACAGTACAGAAAAATATTGCTATTTCCAAAGAGATTTCATGCCAGCTTTTGTGAGTTGATAGATAAAACCATGGTCTCATTATCAAGATTAGAAGCTGGTTTGGGAATGGAGGTGGATGTGGCAGGTAGGGAATGGTGAAATAAACAAAGTAATTTTGGGATTTTCAGAGAAATTGAGCCCAGAAATTGTGAGCATTATATTAATTGAGGTAAAACAAAAAGAAGTTTTTTGGGGCTTTCATATTAAGCTATTCAAAAGGAAAGAGATGAGATTGGGTTTGTTCTGAATGGTATGTCCATAGACTTGCAGTGGGGCGGGGAAGGTGGATAAAAAGGGAAGAGAACTTCTATTTCAGAAGAAAGGAGTCCCCCAGTTTAGGGGGAAAGAACTACTTCAAGTTGTCTAGAGACTATGGTTAGAATTCTGAATAAGAGTTCCATTGTGTTTAACAATGAAGTAAATGCCACTAAAATATTAAAATATTCTGGTCACTAGACAATCATTAATTAGACATTCCACTTAAAAAGAAAACACAAATAATGGAAACAGGAAAAATGTTTAACTATGTAGTAGCTATTAATACTTTACAGTAAAATTTTTATTTCTGTATTTCTGTATTTCAAGGTAGGAATACATGCTGAAAATAGACATGGAACTTGCTTTGAGAAGTGAATGTTAATGTAGTCACTTGCCTCAAAAAACTTAGCAGCCATTTTCACAGGGATTGAAGTGATATTTCATTGTGGTTTTGAGTTGCATTTCACTTATAAAATGTGATATTGAACATTTTCCTCATGTGCTTGTTTGCCAACTGTATGTTTATGTCTTTTGAGAAATACCTATTTATGTCTTTTACCTAATATTTATTTATTTACTTTTGTTATTGTGTTCTTTATATAATTTGGTTATTCGATATGTGATGTGAAAATATCTTTTCTCCCAGTCTTGAGGATGTCTTTTATTTTTTGTGGTCATTTTTTTTTTTTTGCAGTGAAAAATCTCTTTAGTTTGATGTAGTCCCATTTGTTATTTTTGTTTTATTTCCCTTGCCACTGCAGCTATATCATCTTTGTGGTTTACATTCAAGAGTGTATCTCCTTTGTTTTCTTCCTTATATGTTTAATGGTTGCAGTCTTATATCCAGGTTTTTAATTCATTTTGAATTAATCTTTTGTATATACAACTAGGTAATAATCAGGTTTTATTGTTTTGCCTTATCTGAGTTTTCTAACACATCTATTAAAGGGCTTTTCTTTCTCCAGTGTGTGAACCTGACTCCTTTGTCAAAAGTGAAATGTCCATTTTTGAAGGGTTATATCTGTAATCCCAATTCCATTGATCTGCTTTTCTGTTTGGTTCCAGTACCATACTGTTGTTATTATTACTGTTGTATATTATAGTTTGAAGTCAGGAAATGTGGTATCTCCGTTTTTTTTCTTTCGTCTCAAAATTACTTTGGTAGTTCCATAAAAATGGAGTCTTTTGTAGTTCCATAAAAATTTTATAGTCTTCTTTTTCTTATTATTTGTTTCCTTGAGCATGGTCATTGGGATTTTGATAGGTATTGTGTAGAACCTATTAACTGGTATAGATAATATGGTCATTTTAATAATTTTTAGTCTTACAACCCATAAATATGGAATACATTTTTATTTCTTTGTGTTCTCATTTATTTCTTTTAACAGTGTCTTACAGTTTTTAGTGTATACATCCTTCAATTCTTTTGTAAAGGTTGCTCCCAGGTATTTAATCCTTTAGGTCTGATTGCAAATGGGGTTATTTTCTTAGTTTTTCTTTCTCTTAATTCATTGTTTGCATATAGAAATTAAAAGGATGTTTGTATATTGATATTTTATATTGCTGATTTACTGTTTTCATATATTATTTTAAATAACTTTTTCATAGAGTCCTTCAGATTTCTTATGTATATTATCTGAAAGTAGTGATAGTTTTATTCTTTCTTTTCTAGTTTGGGTTTCTTTTTCATGCGTTTAACACTCTGGTGAGCTCATCCAGTAGGAGTGGACATACTTGTTTAATTCCTGACCTTAGACATTGCCACTGAATATAATGTAATTTTTTTCATTCTCATTTTACTGAGAGTTTTTATTATAAGTGGGTGTTGAACAATGTAAAATTCTTTTTCAGTGCCTATTGAAATGTTCATGTGGTTTTGATCTTTTTGATTATATGGCGGTTGACATTGATTGATGTGTATGTTGATTCAAACTTGTATCCATGCAATTAATTCCATTTGATCATTGTGGATTTGATTTTCCAAGATTTTGTTGGGAATTTTAGCTTCTTTTAAAAAAACATATATTTATTTTGTTCTTTAGATCATATCCTCTGTTTTTTTTTTTAGATAGCTCCCCCTACCTCCTCCCTCTGGTGCCCCTTCCATTCTCTCAAGCCCCACTCTTTGTTTACTAGTTGTGCAAAAAGTCCATTTAGTCTCTTTCTTTCCCGTGGCAGTGTCCTTTCACTGAGTGAGGAACTGTGTTGTTGGAACCAGGAGAGCCTTGCTGGTAGGTTTTCAGTCTTAAGTTTGCATTGGGTGGCCAGTCTGTATTCATTTGTGATCTGTTCATGTTTTCTTGCTGAAGGCCATCTTCTCCAATCTCATCTCCGCTGTTTTGCTGCCTTACCTTATGGCTCTGGTGTCAGATTTAGGGGGTCTCACCCCCAGCCAGTGTTGGTCAAGAAGTTTCTCTGTAAGTACAGGCATCTGTGAATGGCCTTTGAAGATCATCTCCTCTGCTTCGGTTTGCAGTTTTGATGTGGGGCCGATTACCCCATCTTTGGTCATCCTCTCCTCTCCTGTAGTGTGGGGAGGAATTTTAACTTCTATGTACATCAGAAATAATGGTTTATGGCTTTCTATACTTTGGTTTTGAGGTCAAGGTAATATTAGCCCTGTAATATTTTAGGTAGTTATTCTTCCACCTTAATTTTTGAAAGAGTTTGAGAAGAATAAGTAGTAGGTCATCTCTAAAAGTTTGATAGAATTCACTAATGAAGCCATCTTGTCCTGGGCTTTTGTTCTTAGTGAGACTTTGATTACTCTTTTTATTTCTGTTCTTGTGATTACTGTGTTCAGTCTGTCTACTTCATTTTGGTTTATTCTTGAAAATTTGTGTGATTCTAAAATTATTGTTCATTTCTTTTAGGTTGCCCAATTAGTTTGCATATAGACATTCATAGTAATCCTTATGCTGCTTTGCATTTCTGTGTTATCTGTAATCTTTCCGCTTTCACTTCTATTTCCTTTCATTTCTCGCCCCCCCCCCCCTTTTGTTAGTGAGTCTAGCTCAGGGCTTATCAATTTTATCTATCCTTTCAAAGAACCATATTAAAATATGTGTGTATGTGTCTAATCAATTAAAAAAGAGAGCAGAAAGGAGCTGTTGCTGTAATTCAGACAAGAGACAATGGTGTCTTGAATTCAGGCAGAGTAATACGGGCTACATGCATAGTCTTATATGATTGTTACTCTACACAATTTATCTTCCTCTAATGTTGTGATTAATGCTGTATGAAATATTTCCTTCAATAAAAGAAGGCTCATTTCTCATTATCATTTAGCAGCTTTTGCCATCAGCAAATACAAACAAATTCCAAAGAAACAGAACTTGGTTTCACCAATTATTTTTATCATCTTTTTGGTTTCAATCTCATTTTTTTTCTGCTCCAATTTTTATTATTTCCTTTCTTCTACTGATTTTTAATTTTATGTGTTCTTTTTCTAGTTTCTTCAGTTGTAAAGTTAGATTGTTTATTTGAGGTTTTTCTTTTATATCGATGAGGGTCTATATTGCTATGGTCAACCCATGTGGTCAGGTAACTTGTCTTCTTATTTAAGTCAGTCTCCAGGTTGTTTCTTTCTTCTTTGTTTACTTCATTGATTTTGCAGTTATTCAAAAAGTGTTTTGCTTAGTCTCCATATTTTGGCCACTTCCCACTCTCTGTGCCCAGGTTCCTTTTTGTGATTGGCTTCTAGCTTTATATAGTTTTGAACAAAAAGATGCTTGATGAAAATTCAATTTTCATTTGATTTTTTAAAAACAATTACATATATATTTTTAACGTAGTTTTATAGTCCGAGGTTTCCCCACCACCTTGTCACCCATGAACCACCATCTTAATCTCTTGTGCCCATCCCTCCTCTGCTTTTACCTTCCTCTCCCTCTCTTGCTCCACACTTCAGTTCCACTAACAGTTTTAAATTTTATTTGTCTTCTTGTTTGTTTGTTTTCCTTATATCCCACATATAAGTGAGATCATCTAGTATTTCTCTTTTTCTTTTTGGCTTGTTTCCACTGACATGATTTCTTCTAGGTCCATTCATATTATCACAAATGCATCAATTTTTTTTTGATTGTGGAATAGTATTCCGTTGTGTGCATATACTACCACAACTTTCTTATCCATTCAGATGTTCCAGGGCATTTGGGTTGTTTTCATGACTTGGCTATTGTGAATAGTGCTGCAGTAAACATGCAAGTATAGATGTCCTTTTGAATTAATGTTTTTGTATCCTTTGGGTAGATTCCCAGTAGGGGATTGTTGAATCAAACAGTAAATTTCATTTTCTGTAGTCCACAGCTTTCCATAGTGGTTGGACCAGTTTTCATCCCACCAGCAGTGTAATAGTATTCCTTTTTCTCACATCCTCTCCAGGATATGTTGATATGGGCCATTCTTACTGGTGTAAGGTGGTATCTCATTGTGATTTTGATTTGCATTTCCTTGATTATTGGTGATGTTGAGCATTTTTTCCATATGCCTATTGGCCATTTGTATTTCCTTTTTGGAGAAGTATCTTAAGCTCTTCTCATTTTTTTAAAAACTGCATTTTTCAATTTGCTTTTGTTTTATGAGAGTTCTTTGTGGATGTTTGATATCAGAACTCTATCAGTTGAGTATAGCGCCAGATTTTTTTTCCTATTTGGTTGGGTGTCTCTTTGTTTTGGCTATTGTCTTTTTTGCTGTGCAGGTTTTTAACTTCATACAGTACCTATTGTTTATGTTTTCCTTCATTTTCCTTACTTGTATTGATATGTCCTGGAAGAGGTTTATGTGGTATAAGTCATGGCGTGTTTTGTCTATATTTTTTTCTATATATTTTATGGTTTCAGATACCATGTTCAAGTCTTTTATCCATTTTGAGTTGGTTTTTGTGTACGGTGTGAGGGAGTAGGCTAGATTCTTTTTTTTCTTCTTCACATATAGTGGTCCAGTTTTTCCAGCACCATTTATGAAGAGACTATCCTTGTTCCACTGTCTATTTTTTTGTCCCTTTGTCAAAGATTAGTTGACTTTGTCATACAAGTGTGACTTTGTTTCTGGGCTTTCATTTCTGTTCCATTGGTCTGTGTGTCTGTTTTTATCCCAGTACCATACTGTCTTAACTATTGTGGCTCTGTAGTATAATTTAAAGTCTGGAAGTGCAACCCTTCCAATCTCTCTCATTTTGGTCAGGGGAGCTTTGGCTATTTGAGGTTTTATATTATTCCATATGAATTTCTGTATTTATTCTATTTCTTTAAAAATATCATTGAGATATATTTCTTTTTACTTTTCAGACATGTCTTGTGTTTCAGTGTATTACTTATCCCTGAAAAAATTCCACAGGCACTTGAGAAAAATGTACATTAATTTGTTTTGGGATATAAGATTCTGTAGACATCAATCAAATCCACCTGATCCATAGCATCCTTTAAGGTTATATTTTATTTTCTGTCAAATGATCTATTCATTAATATAAAGGGAGTTTTGAGATATCTGACTATAATTGTGCTGCTTTCACTATGCTGTTTTAGTTCTGTAAATAATTGTTTGGTATATTTAGGTGCAGCTCTGTTTGGTGCATAAATATTGATGGCATTTTTATCTTCTTTATGAAATGTTTCCTGGATTATTAGATAGTGGCCATCTGTGGCCCAAATTACTTCCCTCACCCCCACTGGAATCTAGGTGCCAGTAAAAAAGTTTAACTTCCAGATATGAGAATATTTTACTATTATTAGCTTAAATTTCTTAGATCTGAAGTATCTTAAGTTGTAGTATATTTGAGTCATGATTTTTCATCCAACATATCATTATGTGTCTTTTAATTTGAGTTTAGACTATTTACATTTGGGATGATAATTGGTAAATAAGATCTATTTACTCTCATTCCTTCTTTTACTTTTTGGTTTAATTGTTCTTGTTGTTTCTTTTTCCATGTGATTCTATCTACCTTTTCATTTGGATGTTTCTCCTTAATGGGTCTCTCAGTTTCTTCATTTCTTTATTTAGATTTGTTGTTTTATGGTTACCATGAGGGTTATATCAAACTTTCTATATCTAAAATAGTCCTTATTTTTGTGCAGGTATCAGCATTTGATTATTTGAATATATATAAGGTTCTATCCTTCTGTTTCTCCTCTTCAATAATTATTTTTGAGTCATATTGTTTTTGTCTATACTTTATGCTTCATCTTGATAAACATTCTTTTTTTATGTAGAAGAATTTCTTTCAACTTTTTTTTTGTGAGTAGATCTGGTGATGCTAAGCTCCATTGACTATTATTTGTTTGGGAAAGCCTTTATTTCTCTATTATCTGAGTAATATTTTGCAGGATAGCATCTACTTTGCTGGTAGGATTTATATTGAAAATTATAACTATGTCACTCCATCTTTTCTGTTCTTGAGAGTATCTGACAAAAAATATAATGAAAGTCTGGTCAATGTGCATTTCCATGTTACTTGTATTTTTTCCTAGCAGGCTTTAATACTTATACCTTTATCTTTTGATAACTTAACAATGATATATCTTGTTTTGCATTTAAAATTTGGGTTTTATTTTCAGTTCTCTAGGCATTTGTATTCTACTTTTTTCCCATAGGTTTTGGAGCTTCTTGTCACTATTTCTTTGAATAGGATCTACTCTATTCTTTGCCTCACCACCTTCTGGGCTATATGTTATCCTTATGTTTTCTCTTCTGTTGGAGTTTGATATTTCTTGTAGAATTTCTTTATTTTCCTAACCATGTTGAAGTTTTTTAAAAAGTGATATTCTAAAATTGTTGTTAGGTCCTTGAATTTCAGATCCTATTTATAGTTCTCTGAATTTCTGTGCTTCTCTTTCTGTTTTCCCATCTTTTTTTCAGATGCTCCTTGTGTGCTAGGTATGTGTGTTACCTTCTAATGCTTTATACATTTGGGGCCTTGTGGCTTTAGTTTTGTTTGCTTATCTTTGTTTAATTTGTTAGCCAGAGAACAAAGGCAAAGCTGATGAACTACAAAGAGTTGGCCTTAGTCTTGTTGGGGATGACAGGGTTCTACAGGCAGAAAGATTTACTCTGCTTCTTCCTCCCTATGTCCTCAAAGCAAATACTGTTCATTGCTTCTTGTAGCTCTGATTCTGTGGCCCTGCTACCTTGCTGTTCCTCTCAAAAGCCAAGGGTACATGGCACAGAGCAGGTCTCTCTCAGATCTCCCAGCAAGTAGAAGGGTAAGAGCACCATCAGCTACTCTGATAATAATTTGATTCTCTATGACTGATCAACAGTATCAGCACCCATGCCCAAGCAGGGCTATATTCTTCTCTCCATGAACAAAACTCACACACAATCTGGGTGCCCACTCAGTCTGTATCTGGTCCCAGCTTGTTTGGCTGACTGGTATGGTTGTTATTTTGGCCACAAAAACCTAGCTCTCCCCCTGTTCTGCCTCAACAGCAAGTCATCAACCGAAGAACTGGTACCGTGTTTCAGTCCTCATCATGGTTGATGAGCTAGTGAAATTTCCTAAGAGCATAGTTTAGTTTTTTCCCAGTTGTATTTAGGGGAAGGTGTGTCAGAACCTCCCTATGCTTCAATGTTGTAGGTGGAGTTGACTTCTGTATTTTCTTAATCTCTTTTTAAAAAAAAAATTATTTTCATATTTTCTTAGTCTCAATCCATTTCTTAGCCTATCTCTTCTACATTCTTTAGTGGATTTCATCTAGCTTTATAATTATTTCTCTATGACTGTTCCTGATCACCAAGTTACTAAGTATTTAGCTTCCATGTCTATGGCTTTTATTTATAAGGTAGCTGAAGATTTAATTTTTTAAATATAATTTTGTGGACTTTTGTTTTCACTTCTTGCTTTTGGTTTAATTTTTTTGATATTTTTTATTTTAAGATCAATTATTTTATAGATAAGAGACATTAATTCAGTCAATTTTTATTGATACCCACTTCTGCTATGCAATATTTATTTTTGGAAAATTGTATATATTTTTTAAATTTTATAATTTCTATACTACATTTGTCATATTTATATAGTTGTTGACCCCCTTTGGTATGGTCTATGCCTACCCCCTTCCCCTATTCCCTTTCCTGTGACCCCCAGCTCCTCTCTCTCTGCCAATCTTTGGTCAGTGATTGGCTCAGTGACCTCTTCTTTTCCTTTTCTGGAGCAATGTTCTTTTCCTAGGTGAGAACCTGTGCTCCTGGAACATGAACTTGGTGGGTCATGCTACTTAAATTTCTATGTGTAACTTTGAGGTGGGTAGCCAGTCCAATAATGTTAGGATGGGCCAAAATCCAATTTTCTGTAAGGCAGGTGTGTAGCATGGTTCTCCAGGCTCTTCTTTTGTGACACTTCCTATGGTGGAGAAGACTGTCTCCTTTTTCCCAGACCCATATGAATGCTAGGGTCAGTGCCTCTTCATTCCTGCTGGCTATCTCCTTCATTTTGATGTTTGCCTCTGAACTCTACAGTTGTGTCATCTGGCACTGGGAACCCATCTCCCAGCTGCTGGAAATAGGTAAGTTTCTCAGTGGGGGCAGGCATCAGCAGATGTTTGAGCTGTCTTTTCTCCTCCCTTATGAACTTAGTTCTGCCATGGGGTTACAACCACATTTCTGTGGTTTTCCTCCCCTCTTGGAAAAGGAGGATGCCTTGCTCACATTGAACGTTTCTACCAGGGCCCTGGCTCCCAGCCCCTGGAAACATAGGTATAGTTCTGTGACAGATGATCACTGTAGTTAGTCTCACAGTCCTGTCTCTTTAAGTTCAGCCATGAACATTTGGGTCAGAGATGCCATATCCCCACTCTCCCACCCCCACCCCTTCATTCCTAACACAAGGTGTGGGTGGCAGAACACCCAGCCTGATGGTGTCCTCAAGATGCTGAGACCTCTGTGGGGTAAGATTCACCTCTCCCAACCCCCACCAGTGGCCTCAGTAGTGGTGGGTATGTGCTAAGAGACTTCCATTGGGTCTGAGGAGTTCAGCAAGATCTTTGACCCCATCCTTCCTGGTAACTGGGACCAGCGTTCTCCAGGCACTATTTTGTAATGAACAAAATGATAAAAACTTTTGTAGTTTGGCTACTTATTTTCTAGTGAAAGTAAAGTGCACATATGTCAGTAATTGCTATGACAAGCAATAAAATAGGAATAATATCCAAGAAGAGATCTTTAGAATGTTAGAAAGCAATACATGCGGGCAGTTGAGAGAAGAAAATTTCAATTAGAGGGAACATAAGTGGAAAAAAATCAATGTGGGAGGATGCCTAGTATAGTAGGGGCTATCAAGGAAGTCACTGGGTAAAAGCAAGTGAGTAAAGGGAGAATATTAAGTGTGAGGTGAAGAGACAGTGAAGTGTCAGGTAACATAGGGCGGTGGACCATTGTAAAACTGTGGGTTTTATTTTCTCTGAAGGAAATGAGAAGGTTTTGGAAAGACTGGGTAAAAGAATGGCATGATCTTAACTTATGTTTAATACTTCACTCTGTCTACTGTTTTCATAAAAATATTATAGGAAGCAAGGAAAGAAGTGAAGTGATCACTGGGGAAAGTGCTACACTAATTCAAGTATGAGTTGATGGTGAACTGGATCAAGGTTTTGAGAAATAACAGGACTAATCAATGCTAGAAAGTAGACTTATTGTACTTAGATGCTAATGTTCAAGGACTTAGAACCATTACTATAAATATTTTTTATTTTTATTGAACTCTGAAGTTCTGTACTATATACTGGAGACTGAGAACCCATGGAAATTATCACTTCGTGAAGCTGAATAGATGTGATTATGCATTTAATTTCCATTTCAGAATGCCACAAATTTGAAGTAATTATTTTTTTCAAAATAAAATTTATTCAGTACTGTGAATATGAAGAATCTAACTCATAAAATAAACATAATTTGCAATATGAAATGCAATCCTTGAGCAAGGCATTAGGGTTTGGATTACTTAGGTATTCTGCTTTGAGTTTTCAAATAGTGAAGCTTTATACCTAAAGGAAAGTAGTAACAAAGTACTTTAAAGATAATGATTAAGATGGCCAGGAAAATAATATTAACATTATAGCTTAATTCTGGTGTAGTTTGCAATAAATAACCCTGAGCATAAGAAAATAAAACATTCTCATTTATCACTGCTCCAGGTAAGTCTAAAGGCCCAACAGTTTTAAGGGAACTATTTATTCAGACTAGTGGCTTTTTGAATTAATAATATTTTGTAAAAAAATCAGATTACATTAGATTTTTCTTCTGAATTTAGTTATAGCTATAGAAATAGTAACATTTTGCTTTAGTCCTTTTTTGCTTCAAAGAAGTATATGCCTTAGAATGTTCAAGTTGACATTCACCTTTCTTGGATATTCATAAAATCCAGGGTCAGTGCATGAGAACACTGCTCCACTTTCTACTCAAATGTATATATTTCTTTAAAGCAGTAGCATATAGTTTATTAAAATAAAATAGCTTCAAATGATGTACTTTTTTAATGTAGAAATTTTAACAATTTATTTGTGGAGGCAGAATATAAATATATTTTCTCTTTTTATTCTTCAAATAAAGATGTGTATGTTCATGGAGACTGAAAATGATTCATAAAGGATGGGTACTTAATAGAAGACATTCTCCCTTAGGTCCTAAACTGAAAATCAAGCTAGTAAAATGACATGAAAGCCAAGGTATCCCTAGATTTTCCACATGGCAACCGCCATTTATGATAGGACCTTATTGCACCCACATCAATTCTTCTGCTCTTGGGGGAACCAGTTTGGTTTCTTGATGCTCCAGAGCTACTTCAGGCTCAGTTTGATTCACAGCTCACCAGTTTGAAGACCTCCTCAGAGCTCTCCCAGTGCCCTTGCTACACAGATCCCCAATGTACATCAGGGTATGATACACTCTCCAATCCTGGAAGGCATCCAGGGTTGAGTTGTTGTCAACAAAGACCCTTAAAAAGAGATTTCCTCATCATATTCCTTGGAGTCCTCTGGAGAAACTATACAGATTGGTTAGGAAAGATAGCCAGCTAGCTAGCTAGCTAGCCAGATACCAAAGGATAGATAAGGAAATAGAAGGATAGCTGATAGATAGCCTATAGTTATCAGAGAATAACTGTTGATTATTTCCTTGCCACAGCATGAGAAAGATGAATCAGAATCCAATTTTCCCAGTCATTGATAAACTGTGTAGCAGTAGAATAAGAGTAAATGTCATTATTGCATACACATCACTCTAAGGTATACACCTACCTCTAATTATGAGGTAATGATATTATAATAGGTAAAACAGTGAAGTAAACAATAATTCAAAGCAGAGACACCATAAATTCATTTTACTTATGTTTTTGCCAAGCCTGGGGAGGGTTATAATAATAACTAAGACTTTTTTGTATGCACTTTTTTGTATGCATATGGAGTTCTGTTGTTATTCAGCCACTGTAGAAACTGTTAGTTGCCAAGTCAAGTGGGGAGACATAGGGGGGAGGAGACAAATTCTAGAAGGTTTTTGTATCATCAGTTAAAATCTTCATTAATGTATGACAGCATTTCCTCTCACTATGAGAGCAAGTCCTATGATCCAACTACAAAGTGACCAGTAAATATTACTCTACTTTGTGCTGACATAAGGGAAAAAGCAAAGTTGTTTAACAGTTGTTATTACCACAACCTGCCATTTTATTCAACAATTCCATTCACGTATCACTGTACAAATAAAATAGATTTATACCTACCCCATGTGACACACACACACACACACACACACACACACACACAAAACTGACTTGGTCATCAAACTCAAAATCTGGAAGTTTAAAATACACTTGTGACCCACAAATCCCAAAACTCAGTGCCTGGTCTCCGGCTTCATTGCTGTTGGCTCTCTTTTTGACCCAGAAGGAAGATGGTTCCAGGTGTTTTCTCCAGTGGGCTCTTTGAAGACTGTGGCTCCAAACTGTTCTGATTTCGATTGCTTCAGCTGCTCTGGTCCTGTTTGCCCTTCTCTGCTGAGAAGCAGTTTAATGGATGTAGGGAAGAGAGTGTAGGTGGAATTCATTTGTATTGGCATATTCTGCAAGTTGTTTCAGAAGGCTAATACATAATTGTTTAGAAGATTTGCTAAAGCAGCAGTGCACATTAAAAATGTTTAACAAATGGTTTGTAAAAATGCTATCCCTATCATTTCATAATCATTTTTAATCATTAGTTTGGAAAACAGTAAATGTGATATTTGTGCAAGTTATATAGTATGCTATGATCCCTTTGTATATCGGTTAAATCTTGTTCATTATTTGCCTCATAGCCAGGATTTAAGGTATATATTTTTCATTTCTAAGGTTTCACAAAAATCATTATTTCTTTCTCATAGCTTTGTAAGCTTTCATTTATTTTAAGTACTCCCTTTCTCATTGAGATTGCTATAAATACATTTATTCAATTTTTCTGGACAATTTTTTTCTTGGGTATTAATTTTAAGTATATTAAGCACATGCTTTTAATGAATGTTTTCCCTTTTTTAAAATTAAAAGATACTGTTTTGATTATTCCTCATAATAAATGAGTCTTGCGTTTATAGGTTTAAAATAATAGCCAATTAATTTATTTGCTTCCAACTCTGTAATTTGAAGAAAACTTTCAGAGATTTCTCATGTTCCATGTGGGTCAATCTGGTGGCTCCACTCACGGTTGACATACTGATGCTGACACTGTGATGAGGTAAGAGCTCATTTGATCAATTGATTTATTGTCTGCAGACCTGGGTTCTCCTCCTCATGGCTTCTCCATAGGGTTAGGTTGGCCTTCTCATGGCTGTGTGACATCATGGTAGTTAGATTTCCTGAGGGAGATGAAAGGAAAAATTGGCAAACATTTGAAAGTCTAAGAGGTGGGACTAGATGTCATTTCTGGAATCCATTGATTTTGGCAGAGTACAGCGTCATAACAGACTCTAGGGCAGGGATCCCTACATAGGTATGAATACTGAAAGACATGTGTCCTTTGAGAGCTACCTGGTTAGTTTTGTTTAATTCAGCATTTCCATGAATGGGGCTCCATTTTAAGGATATGATAAATACTTAGTTCACATACAGAATGATCTTAGCAGATCTCAATAATAATATTAGCAACAATAGAAGCATCCATTTATTGTTGAAATAGCTGTAATTTATTAAAGTGTTTTTAGAACTAGTTGACTCTCATGCCAATTTCATATAACATTGTTAGTTTTAATGGAGACATCTTAAATGTCCACATATAGAGCAGTGAATAACAATACTTCATTATATTATGTAACATTAGAAAATGTTACACAGAAATTTTAATGACATGAAACATGATGGTAAATCAATAAATATGAAAAGTATATATAGTACAGTTATATTTAAAAATTATAAATTTTATGCATCTGTAAACTGAATTATGATGTAAAACTCATGAATGGGAAAAAGTCTGTACAAAATACATTAAAACTCTTAAAGCCATTACTATGATAGATTTATGAATAGTATTTTCTTATTCTTACATTTTGATGTTGATCAGTATTCTCAACATGCATTAGCTTTGTAAGAAGTAAATAAAATGCAGTGTGCTATTTTTTTAAGAAATAGATGCCACTGGGAAAAGGAAGTTGAACATCATACATAAAATCAGCTATAGATCTGTATTTTGTAACAGTGGTGAATAGTGATATGTAAGTTTTTTGATAAATAAAAAACTATAGCTATAAAAGTAAGTTTTATATCTATAATTCTGAATCCTAAAAATACTATACTTATAGAAGCCAGAGGTGGTTGCATAGACCCAAAAAGACTAACTCCAAAGGGTTGAGTTTGAGGAGAGGGGAATCTTATCCCTAGAGAGTTGTGTGTGTGTGTGTGTGTGTGTGTGTGTGTGCCTGAGGAGGAGTGAAGCTAAGGTAAATTAGCTAAGATGTGATCATATCTAGAAAACAGTTATTAGGAGGCAATGTATATTGAAGTTCTCTTTTATATTTCCAGCAGTCTGTTAGATAATAGTAGTACAAAAGTGAAACAGTTTTTCCATTTAAGGAGGCCTTGGGAAGAGAGTAGCTGCAATACCTGTGATTGGGTGGTAGATAAATAATGTTTCATGCCCAGGTTTTTGACTCTGTGATATATAGAGCTTTCATTAAGACATTTGTAATCCATTCTCAATATTTTATAAAGATTTCCAAAATTCATCTCACTCTTTATCTTTAATTGTTATATAAGACTTATTTCCTCCTAATAATTTACTGTTCTTTCTTATTCTTATATTTTCTACTACTAACATCTCCAATTTATTTCTTATTATTTAATTTTTACCATTTTTTGATATTTGTTCACTTTACTAATCCTCAAATCTCCTTTTTAAAAAATAACTTTATAGCCTTTGTACTATTAGAATACTTTGACTAGAAGTAACCATCTTCATACCTAACACAAACTCAGTAACCAAACAGCATAGAGTTTTATACTTTTGAATGAGATAAAGTCTGTGAGTAGGATGAGTCTACAACTGGTTAAGTTAGAATTGGAAAAAAAGATTCAGGAATCCAAATGCCTTCCACCTTTCCTCTCTGTCCTCTTCAGCTTTTTGACTTTGTTCTGAAGTTATCAGCCCTAATGATCACTGATGACCACTACTATTCTGGTTGCCACATCACAAAACAATATCCAGACAAGAAAAAGTTCTTCTCTTTGTTTGTGTCCTTTTATAACCAATGAATGACTTTCTGAAAGTCCATGGAGGTCTTTTCTCATGTCCCAGCAGCAAGATGGCAAAACACAACAATTCATAAGTCAACCTTTAGCAAGGGGAATAGGATTAATGTTGCTGGTTTCATAAGTAAAATGCATAATTTTGTGTTAATAAAAAGCAGCCTGTCTGTATCTAGACTCCTCTGGGAATGTAGATGACATCAATAGATGTATGGAACTCTTAATCACCCAGAAGTTGCAATGCGGCCTTAAACAAAGCAACACAGACCACAGTCTTTACTTTTTGTCCTTCAGTGTTCTAACTGTGTATCTTTTGACTTGTGTTTAAATCTTCTCTTTGTAAGATACTACTGACAAATGATGATATGGGCAATTAACTCAACTTCCTTATCTGGAAATAAGGATAATAATAGTAAACATTAGTAGTGTTATTGGGAATATTAAGTGAATCAGTATAAGGAAAGAATGTAGACTACCTGGCATGTGGAAAATCAACACATTGCATGCACATATACAGCCACATTTATTTATTCAATTCATATTTACATAGGTTGAGCTGAATAGCAGAGGTTTCAAGATCTTTTCAAGGTAGTTACATTCATGTTTCATTCTTTATTCTCTTTTTGTCTTAAGTCAAGTTCCCTGGAAATAGACTATGATATTTGCTTGTGGGAGATTTATTGGGAAATATTCTCAGAAACAACCTTTGTGAGGGGATAATAGAAGCAGGACTGGGCAAATGGGGGAGTTGTGTTCTAATACATTTGCTGCAAAGCCCACAGCATTTGCTTCCATAGGAAACTCTGCTGCTCAGCGCCACTGACTCATCCCAGATTGAAACAATGGAGTTGGGCCTTTGTGCCCCTTTCATTGAACACTCATTCACATAGACTGAAGGGAGGGGTATAATTTGGACAGGGCAATTTCTCTTGGAAGTACAATTCTTGGAGAAGGATAAATTTATGAGAAAATACCTAAGCAGCTATATGAATGACTTGTCCATATGAGGATTACAGAGATCCAGCTCCCTCCCCTCAATTTGGTTAATTATTAAGATTATATCTCCAATTTTACATGGAGTGCTAATACCCATCCTATGTCTAGAACACACTTTTCTGTTCAAATCCCTGCTTTCTACCTGACTTTCTCATAACTTAGGTCTTGTGATTGACATGTACAAGGATATATTGATACCACCAGGGTGTATTTTAGTTGATAAATATATTCAATTTAACATTATATGGCAGATTCTATTAAGTGGGTAATAAACATTTGCAATACTAAAAGAAAGTGATGGAAAAGCATCAACTTTCTGCTTCTTAGTCATGTAACTAATGATTAAGGTAACTAGAAGAGAGCTGTAATGTGAACAACATATGTGAAAGTCAAGACTGATGGTTGTACGTGGCAGTTTTTATCTCATATGTATAAATTTTGAAAATTACCTAGTGAAATAACCACAAGATGGATAAAGTGAAGAAACTAATCTCATTGAAGTAAAAATATGAGTTGAAGGAGTAAAGAATTGATTACTGGGGAGGAAGAACAATGAAGGCAAAGTAATAAATGCTTAGACTTTTCTTACAACTGTCTATGCAAATGTGGTATGGGAAATGGATTGGATGTGTCAATAGAAAACTTAGAACCTGGACAAGATCTTACACTTGTTTACTGTGTGACCTTGGGTAAATAATGTTACCTCTGACAATAAATTGATGTGACTAAGCACTAGGTAGGATTTGAGGTCACCAAAAAATTCATCTTATTTATATCTATAGGAAGATTTTTTTTACCATTGTTAGTTTTATTTTAATGTTGATAAGAACTTAATAACAAAAAATTAATAACAGAACCATATTGAAATTGCCATCAGTAAAATAACTTGTTTTCCCTGCTGAAAAAATTTTAAAAAGAGCATGTGCTAAATACATTGAATAAATACATTAGTATTATCTTATATTTTTTCCAAATATGTAAATAACACATATATTTAAGAATTTTTTGGTCCTCCTTATTTAATAATTCTTAAAAGAAAATACCTAAAAGCATTCTCAATAACTGTATAATATTCATGAGTTTGTCCGTAATGTAAGAATTTCTTGATGGTGCAGATGAAAAACTATTTTTCCTAATTTATTTTATTTTAAAAACTTCTTAAGACATAGCTCATCTTTCTATGGTTGTTGATACCCCTGGGTATGCTTCCCCCTTCCTTCTCCCCTTCCCCCTCCCCCTCCCTTTCCTTTTCCTTTCCCCCACTCCCCCCATCTGGTCATACAACTCCTTTTTCCTTGCTGTTTGTTGGTCTGTTTAACTGTTGGTCTCATACCTTTCTGGGATAATGTCCTTTTCTTGGGTGAGGGTCTGTGTTCCTGGGATGCGGTAGACTGCGCCGCTTATATTTCCAGTCTTAAGTTTGTGTCAGGTAGCCAGTTTGAGCTCTTTTGGAGTCTATCAGTGCCTCCTCATTCTTGCTGGCTGTATCCTATGTTCTAATTTCTGTCCCATTTTGCTACTTCCTTACCTCACAGTCCTGGCCTCTGACTTAGGGGACCTTGCTCCCAGCCATTGTTGGTAGAGAAGTTTCTTGATGGGGACAGGTATCAGCTTCTTGATGGGGAAAGGTGTCAGATGGGGACTCAGAGGGGGACCTTGCCACCTCCCCTCCCAGCTGTGGGGAAACCCAGGTGGCATGGAGACTTCAGGACTTGCAGACCACTATGCCCTGTATGACACATTTTTACACTAACTTACTAAAGCACATCATCAGAACCTTTATACTAACTTACAAAAGCCTATCAAATAGACCTCTCCCAGTATAGAGAGTATATCCTTTTGGGTAAAACTTCCTCATTTTAGATTAGACCTTTGCTGATGTTGATATAAATGTGCCCTTGCCTGTTCTTTGGATTATTCAATAATTTTCTAATAGCAAATATTCCACAAACTGCTGTGCTCTTTGAGATCCTAGAGATACTGAAATAATTAAAATAAAAAAATCATTTTGTTAATTCAAATGTCTGATAACCTTTAGAAACAATTTTATATTGTAATTTCACTATTGTGCAAAATTTTAAATATAATATAAAACAGGCAATTTAGTTAAAAGTTGCATCTAATGGAGAATATAAACAACTGGTAATGTGGATTTTCCAGATAAATAACTTTGACCATTTTGTACATGGGATGAAAGTAACCATTGGGAGGGGTCTGAACTTGAAATATAATCAGTCAAAAGATAATCAGTCATGGTAAGTTGAATTGAAAAGTGAAGAGAAGTTCTGAATAAAGAACCTGAAATTTATGTATTTCCCTCCCTCCCTCCCTCCCTCCCTCCCCTCCCTCCCTC